>JASDQU010241969.1:67511-101797 GCA_032191745.1 Picea mariana
TTATATATTATAACATTATATATACTTTTATTATATAAAAGTATAGATAATATACTGTTATATATATATATATATATTGTGTTATATATAAATATATAACACAATTATATATTTAATAAATTTAATTTTGAAATTGAAATAAAAAAACAAAAAACACATACCTGTAGCTGCCCGCGCCTTCCCGCTGTAGTATCTCCTTCCCGCAGGCTGTCCCTATCGAATCCCGCGTGCACCTCTGGAGTTTGCAAGCACTCTGCTCAAAGTGATTGTCGGTCGGTCGCTGTCTTGTGACGTGGGGTCGGGCCATTTTAATCTGGAGGCTGAAACCCTAAAACTGCGTGGAAGCTATCTCAAAACCGGCCTGAAAACCGAAACCGTGGCTTCAAGTCCTAAAACCGACAAAAAATATTCAGGATCCGCGCGTGTGTGGTCACTGGGCAGCCGGATCCGTTTCCAAAATGTCGGGATCTGTTTCTAGGCAAGAGGATTCGTTTCCGGGTGAGCGGATCCGTTTCCGGGCAAATTGGAAACCTCTGCTGGGCGTTTCCTTGGCGGATCTGGGCGGATCCGGATCCGGATCCGAAACGCGGATCCTGGGTCTAGATCCCATGGATCAGGTAACACATAATAAAGCCCTGTGACGATGTGCCAAGTCTGACTAGCACTTGCAAACTGTAGATGCCGAATGATGGACTAACCAACCAGTCCATCCCATAATGTATCCACGAACCATCCCTACTGCTTGCCCAAATAGGATTTGGGAGAAGTCCATTTTGGGCACTAACAGCTCCTTAAAGGTCCAGATTTGACAATTTATTACAAGCTGTTCATTGTAGAAGAAACTGAACAAGAAATACACGATCCACAAGTAGACTGTGGCCTGGACTAGCCCTTCAGACTGCTTGTGCATATAATGTGGAAAGAGTAAGGACATGAAGTATGTTTTTTGGGGATTGGGGCTTTACCGGTCATATTTGAAACATATTGGTCAAAGATTCCATGCTCTCTTTGTGAGCTACATCCATCAGAGAGCTTCTATATTTGGTTATCAAGGTTTATGTAAGAAAAAGTGTCGGTTGGACTTTGCCTGATATAATTTTTATGTTGGCATGTCTATACTTTTCAAGTAATTACAATGCCATACACATATATATGATGCATTGTTTCTGCATTTCCTAAAATTTTGAAAACTGATATTTTCATAACATCAGATGTTTCAGTGTATGGGGCAATTCAGGTTCAAGGATTACTAAGAATCATACACTTATCTAGAATATTGCTCATATTTCATATTTTTCACCTTGAGTGTATTTTCTTATGGAAGAAATTTTATTGCCTTCTGATTGCAGTCATGCTGCATCTATGTACATTGAAAGCTTCCTTGAATATTTCTCTAAGGTGCTTGTAAGATGTACATTTTAATATGAAGTGTTATTGAACTCCCACCTGTCCAGTAGTTTATATTTGACATAGCCTTTCATTCCAGTCAACTTTTGATCTTTTCCATCTTCCAAATTAACTTAAATTGAGGGAAGGTTGTGCTGGGCTGTACTGTCACTCTTTTTCTTGTGAAGGAATTCTGGCTTTAAGGTATGCCCAAACCTTGTGTCGACATTTGTGTTTAGAATGATTTAATTTTTAAATAACAATGTTTTTCTCTTTTATCGTTCTCCCATACATGAACTTTGAATTCCTCCTGTAGATACGCTTTTAGCGTATCTTTTCTTTTGAGGCAATCGGTCTTAAACACTCCCCAACATTCCAGACATGATAGGTGATCCCTCTTGGAATAGAATTTGTGGTAAAATAATCTATGCTGTTAATGTTTCGTTGAAACCTAACAGAATCATTTTTCAAAATAGCACCTATTGATTGTTTTTTTTGTTTGTAATCATTAGTTGAAACTTGAAATACTAAGGTTTGTTTGTAACATTTCTTTGGAGTGAGACAACTTTTGAATTTCCATGGGGATTGGTGTTTCTCAGGCCTTTAGCATGTGTTTCAATATAATAGTTGGTTGAGCTTTGATTTATTGTTGCTCTTTCCTCTGTTTGATTTAAGAGCCATTTTTATTGTAGAATGGACACAATTGAAGTTTAATAATGTTAAAGGACTATGTAAAACCTTGAAGAGTAACATTTAAAGTTGGTTTATCTCGGCAGGATTGTCAGCTAGCAGTGCGGCAGGTTAATCCTAGGCAGTATGTTGCAGATATACCAGGAGTGAGTATCTTAACTGCTGCCTGAGTTTCTTTTTTGCTGGTTTGAATAATGATGAAATTTAAATTTTCACAAAATTCTGTCTGCTAGAATTTATACTTGGGAGTAATCAATGGCCTTGCAGGCTGGCTGGAATGAGTTAAGCTCAAGTTCTCTTCTCTTACATTAAATGGAGAATTCTTTTTTCCGGGGGAATGTAGTCAGTAGCTGGAATTTTTTTAATCCCTTACCCTGGTGGCTTTGTTTGTATATATAAGCTAATGACAAGAAGAGTTTTTGAAATGAAACTCTTAAATGTCGAATCCCACAAATATGAAAAATTGACATTGAAACTGCAGAAAATGGAAAATACAATGTCTGTTTTATGTCAAATTGCTCCACAACGTTAAAATATGCAAGCAACATTTCTTAATTATAGACCTGTATCCATATTTTGGAGCATTGGCATTATGTGTTTTGCTTCTGGGAATCTAGATGCTTCATTTTATGTTTATGCTCTGTTTCTGTATGAAATGTAGCTAGTAGCTACCCTACAAGAAATGAAATGAAATGATCTTAATGCCTGCTAAAAAACCATTAATTGTTAAAGATACTGTAAAAGTATTACACAAAAATCTAAAGACAAAGAACTATGTTGCATGGGTACCCGTATCCAGGGCTAGGGTGCCCAAACACGTCCCGGGTTCCCGTCTCCTCTACTGGATTCAGGAATGGGTACCTCTGTCAAGAACCCAAACAAACCGGGTTCTTTAGTGAAGAACCTGGTTCTTCCCAGCTATCAAGTGTGGATTTTATCCTGAGATGGGTAACTGAACCCCCATTTCAGGTTCTCTTGAGTACTCCAGGGGGATGTCCTCTACAACAAAAATTCAATTTTTAATTTAAAAAAAGACTTAAAACATCAAGATTATGGTGGGGCCCTCACCACAAACCCTAATCCTTCACTTACCTCACACTCGTGCACTCAAAAGAGAAAATCAGTGTCTCATTTTTACCATTTCATTTCCAGCAGTGAAGGGAGAAACAGTCCAGCAGTGAAGGGAAAGAACAGTCCAGCTGTAAAGTGGTTTCGGTGCTCTGTTCCCACTAAAAATTTGTGGACAACTATAGATATGTTCATTGTTTTTTGAATTTTCTATTTCATATTTGGAAATGCCATTAGGAAAATTTTGAATGTAGTATGACATATGCACTTGCCACTTGGTTTAACTTTTTAAGATTCGAGACTTGAGGCAATACCTATAAATGTCAATTTGAATTTGAATTTTGATCAAATGATAATGATCAAATTGACTATTTAGTGTTGTTCGGCGTTTTTATAATCATTGTATGAATATTGATTGTTCAAAACGTCTATGAAGCTATGTGCATGTTTTTATGGTTACTCGCTGAAAATGATATTATGGCATTATACAATGTGCATGTTTATAATTGATAATTTTTTATTAGTTTTTTCATATAAATTATAAAATATATATAATATATAATATATAATATATATGTACACAGTGTACCCCCGATGAACCCAAGTCCCCTGTTTCAAAAAGTGTCTTCCCCATCCCAGAACCCAAGTACCCTAGCAACTTGGATGAGTTTTAAACATCTCCACTACAAAATTAAATATGAAAGGAAAAAGCCAAATAATCAAATAGTACTGTGTTGCAAATGGGGGCATGGTGTGCCTAATCATCAATGCACCAACCCTCACTCTTGCATGGCGGTTTGCACAACAGTCATAACTGAATGCACTGATACGATTTGAATTGATCAAATTCACTCCCATTGGCAATGGTCTGCCCATACTCATTAAACAAATTGCTGGAATACAACTCTCTGCTTTCGGTGGTCTACTTTGTACTATCATGGCTTATAGTTGATTTCTAACACACTCTTCTTACTGCAAATCAAATGGCTAACCTACTCTCATGGCTACCATCCTATTAATCTTTTTAGGCTGACTCTTCAATACCCCACAACTCTTCGCTTGCCTCCACGTCACTTCAGCTTCTACCTTGACTCTTCAACTTCCTGTGGGTAATTCAGGTCTGCGACTAATTGTTCACCTTCATTCTGTGAACTTTTAACTACCCTTGCTGTGCCACCATGCACACTCCTTGTTGTGCTCCTGCTGATGTCATCATAGTTTGTGCGCTTGCCCTTGACTATAACTGCACCTAAACTAGTGTTGCACCCTAACTCTGTTGCATTTGCACTTCACTCTGTTGTGCTTCTACTTCTATTGTGCTCTTCTGTCATGAGCTTGAACTTACTATTATCCTTGATGCTCTTGCATCATGCTGTCTGAAGCAATATGCAAGTGGGAAACTGAGTAAATAAGTAGTTCACTATATGACCAATAGGATTGGATTAACAGTCTCCATTGCTAATATCCACAGTGAGAAAAAGTCAGTGATGAGGGTTTTCTGGTCTTTATGTTGCTGAGAGTCTAAGAGGTCTCTCGTTGGAATGATCTAATGTGATGATGTTCTTGGGACGGTTTCTGGATAGAATCTTTTGTAGGTTGAGAGAGGATGTGATGAAGCAACTATGGCATTTGTTCTTAGTAGCTTTATTGAGAAGTTTTCCCTGTGTTGAGTCATTTCTTGAATGAAAGGCACTACACAGCTTCTGTCCTAGTGTTTACATATTGAAACTAATCCACCTTTGTCCTTGAAAAGGCAGTAATATATAGTGATATACCATGTATCTCAGTAAACTGGACATCTCAAGGTAAAATGTTTTCCTGTCGCTGGTTCCATCTGTCAATGTTGACAGATCCATTAGTGCGTAAGAATGCAATGATCTGTTTCCATTTGATCCAGATGATAAAGTAATATAGCTTGGAGTTGAAATAAAACTGTTTTCCATTTGAAGGTAAGTTTTGAAACAGACAGTGCTGGAGCTTAGGTGACAAGAATACACGGGAGTTGATCCAAGTGACTATCATGTAGGCCTTGTAGATATCAATTACATTTTTTTGATGTCTCTTTTGGAGATGTTCAGAGCATCAATGGAGAAGGTTGTAGGTGGGAGATTTTCTATTTCTGCATCAAAGATGCGAAGGAGCGTACCCACTTAGGCATGCCAACTGAAACTGAAACCTTGGCTGGCTTATCTTGTAGAGGATTGTGAGTACGGTATGGGTATCTCTCTTGGACCATCTGAGTATCTGCCATACAATGGAGTCTATGGAGCATAACTTCCATACAAAATATGGCTGAACTAAGTAATGACCAAGCCCTCAAGTCTACAAATATCACCACTTGTGGGATGGTTCTTTGGAACAAATCCTTTAGAGAGCATAGAAGCAAGGAAGTGTCATAGGCTAGGTTTGCATTACTTAACTGGTTGGAGTGTTGCAGGCCAGGTCCACAAATCTCACAATTGTAAAGCAAAGTTATTGTGACAATAGTGTTTAAAATCCACTTTTTTTTTTTGCTATCTTGGAATTGGAGTTGGAAACACGGACTCAAGTATGTTAAGCACTGCCTCTAAAGACACTGTAAATATGTGACCATCTAAAGTGTTGCAAGTGAGGTTCCAAACGTAAGAACTGCAAAGCAAAGGTGGTGTGACAATAGTTTAAATTTAAATTCAAATGTTAATGTCCACAAGTGGTCAAACTTGACCAATGGGATTGCAAAATCTATAAATATAAGATAAAGTGAGCATTGCCTCTATGTATTGTTGTCTTAATATTTATCCTTTACTAGTGTATCCCTTTTTCTTTTCAGGAGATACATTAGGCACTCCTCCTTTTCTATTATCACTCGATGTACATCTCTGTCACATTGACCTATTTTGGTCATTTGTGGACATTAATATATTTCTAACTTTCATTATTTCCAGTGTATTAAAAAGCACTCCTGCTTTTCTATTATCACTCGATGTACATCTGTCACATTGACCTATTTTGGTCATTTGTGGACATTAATATATTTCTAACTTTCATTATTTCCAGTATATTAAAAATAGTGTGGCCCTTATTTAATCTTGCCTTTAAAGCTGGAGTTACAGAGTAGGAAGGTCCAGTAAAGAGAACACCAAGGTAAGTGTATAGGAGGAGACCAACTCAACTACTTCAATTTTGTATGTGAGTGATTTTAGATGATTTTTGGGAAAATTGAAAGCAACTACAAGGCCATGTACAAAGTACGAAATTGAATCCATTGTTTTCCCATGTCTTTCATAGTCATATTTCCATTCCCTCCAGTCCATAAAATATCTAGTTTCTTGAAGCCAGACAACATAGGCATTTTAGAAGTTTACCTCTCATTCTTGCAGTAGAGTGCCCAACTCTGGTACAGTTTTCCGGATTGTGGAATAACGATTTAAAATGGTAGCTTTGTTCAGCAGAGTCCATATGTTCTTGTCTTTGTCTAAAATATGTGATATTTCCTGTTACAAGCCAGATCACCTGGGGGCTGGAATTCACATGTTTGAGATATTTGAATAACGGGTCTAATCAAGGCTCAGTTGGAAAACTGTGTGTTCATTTGCTTCCATGTTTGCTATGATATCTCTGTTAGAAATAATAATGAATTCATGTTAGTGGCAGGATTCTTTTTCGAATCAATGAGTCAAATTGTCTTTTGTCATGTGGTGACTTAGTGGACACGTCTTGTCCTTTAGCACTTTTGTAACTCCATTGCTTGGTGTCCCTCTCACAGTGTCTCACCAATGAGATAATTTGTAAGTCCTTAGTGTTTAATAACTCCCACTTGTAGGTGTCACTCGTTGAGGATTGTAACTCCTCTCTTCCTAGATTCCTCTAGGATGTACAACTTGTATAAATATGTCTCTTTCTCAATGGATTGTATGAGAGAACACTAATAGAGCTTGTGTTGTGCATCTTTGATATCTTTGAGCTTATTCGTAGTATGTATACTTCGATGTTCGAACCACTCTCTCATTCTTGTGTATACACAAAGTTCTACTTGGTACCAGCGACAAGTTCTCGAGTTCCATTGGTGCTGATCTGAAAAAGATTTTGTGGCTATGGCGACATTTGCTGTTGCAGATAGGAGGACTTCTCAAGCTTGGGTGAAAAACAGCTACTTCAAATTCTTTTCTCTCTATATTCTGCTTTTCTTCTCAGATTTTTAGCTATTATATGAACACTTCTAATTTGCTGGTTATTGTAGATATGTGCAAAATGTCACTCAACTGTGTTTTTACAGGAGCTGAACTTGTTTTCTTGAACTCACAGTGCATCTGTAATCTGTGGGATATTGTCTAGAGTGATGAATCTGATTCCTAAAACATGTCATAACAGGCAATTGGAGATCTGGGCAGCAAAATATATCTTTTTTGTAAACCTGCTGGTTTAGTCTGTCCTTAACAGACTTTACGCTTCAAAATTTTCCCTTAAAGTATTATTTTTTAACATTCACTAATCTTCTTGTAACAAGATGACAAGCATTTCAGGATATCTTTTGCTGGATTTGCAGAAGCTGAATGGTTTGAATTATGACATCTGGAAGTACTAGATCATGAAACTTCTCCAGCTTTAGACTCATGAAGATTGTGAATGGAACTATTGCAAAGCCGGTAGCCCCTACTAGACAAGGTTAGATTGATGCTTGGGAAGAGCCGGTAGCCCCTGCTAGACTCATCTTGTATTTTTGCAATAAGTTCTATGCTTGTAAGATGACTGAATCTGATGTAACACTGCATCTCTCCAAGTTAAATGATCCGGATTGGATCATTATATTATTTGTCATCTATCTCGATGCTTTCAGAGTAGAAAAAATTGGAGGAATCATCTTGCAGGGTCATTTTAGTGGCAGGTCCCAATTCGGAAAATTGGGGTCTGAAACCTTCCGCAAGTTGACCTATCATGTTGACCACCATGGTACGAGAGGATGCCACGTCAACCCCCATTACTCATACATATGGGGATAACCACGTTAGGAATTTCAAGAAGATTCTAGAAGGTTCAAAACTCTACCACAATTGAGGGTTGAGGAAGTCAAAAACCTACCCCTAGATGGCTATCGGGCTATGTTAAACACCGAGCCACTAGGAGGACAAGGGGTTCCATTCTATGTTATTGTATCTTGTTCCATAGTTGAGCAAACCATCTGAGTGGTATTCTATGAGCATAACAGAGGAGGAGAGATTCTGTAGCAACCATACATGCCACAGGTCAAAGGCAACTCCACAGAGTGCCTCTTTCTTTGTACTTGCATCATTTCTATACTAGAGAAAAGAGAGTAGAGCAACCTCACCTTCTAGCTGAGTTTTCTCTCATACTCGGTTTCCCAGGATATATCTTGTGTTTATTTGTAGATGGTGTGTATTTATTTCTGTTCTCTATTTTTTTTTTTGTATTTGAACTATTTCATACATTTTTTTTAAGAAGAAAACCAGTAATCAAGATTATGAGATCTAAAGGAAAAATAACCTTAATAATAAATATTACAGTTGTTTGTTAGATTTGTTGTGATGATCTGTTCCAGTGGAATATCCATGACAATTTACAAATCATATTGGTATCAGAGCAGGGTTTTCTTTTGGGTATTTGTGGGAAGTTGTAGGATCTAAGAATCAACTTAAACAAAAGTCACAAAAACCCTAGCCATGGCGGACAAGTCTTTTCATAACAACCCTTGAGATCCATCAGAAGAGAGATTTGAGAGGTTGGAAGCCCAAGTTGTCAACATCAGTGGCAATATGAACCTCCTCATGGAGGCTCTAGCAAACAAGCTCAGACCGTTCGAAGATGACGGAGGCTCTAAATCAGAGATCAGATTAGAGGGGAAATCAAGAGATCAGAAAGACTCAGGATAGGAGTCACAAAAAGAATCAGAGAATGAGTAGTCGAGTTCGAGTGCCATGAACCTTTCATAGTCCCTATTCAAGATGGAAGCGAAATTGGACATAAAGCCATACCAAGGTGAGTTTGATGCATTAAAACTGAATCATTGGTTGCAACAACTAGAAGTTTATTTTAGCATTCACCATATAGATGAAGAGTAGAAGATTTCATTTGCGAGATTGAAGTTACAGGGCCACGCTTTAACCTGGTGGGAAAGCCACACATAAACACTTAGGTTGGAGGTTGATCCTCCAGTAACTAGGTGGGAGGACTTCAAAACCCTCATCAAGTCCCAATTCTATCCTATCGGGTATGTAGAAGACCAATGGATCCGGTGGAACTACTTGAGGTAGAGGCAAGGGAAGAGTGTACATGAGTACACCGCTGAGTTAAGAAAGATCGCCATCATGCTAGGTATTTCTCCCAAGAACCAATTGTACTCCTCACGTATGAACTACTTGAGGCAGAGGCAAGGGAAGAGTGTACAGGAGTACACCACTGAGTTCAGAAGGATGGCCATCATGTTGGGTATCTCTCCCAAGAACCAATTGTACTCATGTATCTGGGGGGTTTACACAATCATCTATGAAAGCAGGTGATGCTCTTCAAGCCAAGGACAGTGGATGAGTTTTGTGTACAGGCACAGTACCTGGAAAACATAGGCCAAAAGAAGGGGCAACTAAGTGGTTTGAAGCAGAAAGAGCACTAGGAAGCTTTCAAGGAGGGAAAGAATAAGGGGAAATGGGGCAAACATAAGAAGACAACAACCACTACACACCAGTGCAAAGATCCCAACAACCGTTGCAATCATTGCTATATTGATGGCCACACCGAGGAAAAATGTTGGAAATTACATCCAGAGTTGAACTCGAAGAACCGCAAGGACGAAAAGAAAAAGAACCTTCTAGCCATAGATTCGAGCAATCAGGTTGAAAGTAGCTCGAATGTGGATGGAAAGATTGTCTGCACATCTTGTGTAGAAGGAGGTGAATCTGAGTAGCCTTCATCACCATGAAGAGAAGAAGAGGACCAAGCTCTTCCATATCAAGATTCAGGTCAAGAACACCAAAATAAATGCTCTATTCGACTCTGGTTCATAGGCTAATCTCATAGCACTGGATCTGGTCAACAAGCTTG
Organism: Picea mariana; assembly: GCA_032191745.1. Lineage (NCBI taxonomy): Eukaryota > Viridiplantae > Streptophyta > Pinopsida > Pinales > Pinaceae > Picea > Picea mariana. The sequence goes on from JASDQU010241969.1 coordinate 77,688, forward strand.
GATTGGAGGTTCACGATCATCCTAGCCCCTATCCATTGGGTTGGGTAAACAAGGATGTAGAGATAAAGGTAACGAAACAGTGTAAAATTAAAAATGTTTGTAAGTGCTGATTATATTGATGAAGTGGAATTGGACGTAGTACCCCTTGATGTATGTGAAGTAGTGTTTGGAAGCCCTTATGTGTATATGAGGGATGCAATCTTCATGTGGAGAGCCAACCAATATCGATTGATCAAGGATGGGAAGTCCTACATCATCAACGCACATAAAGGCAAGTCAAAGATCTCACTGGTAAGTGCCAACCAAGCCAAGAAGTTGATTTGTTCGAGTAAGAAATATGTTTTTCTTTTCTTAAGAGAAAATTAGTGTGATGAGTCAATGAGAGTGAAGGCATCCCTAGAGGGGTGTACTAAAGAGTATAAACATCAGTTAAAGGAGTTTCTATAGGAATATAGAGGAGTGTTCAAGCAGCCTAAAGGGGTATCACCCAAGAGGGATGTGGAGCACGAAATACAGTTATTTCCAGACTCCCCATTGTCGAATACTGGCTTGTATAGACAGTTTGTTCTAGAAGCGAATGAAGTGAAGAAGCAGTTGTAGCATGGTGTGATTTGACCAAGTACCTCACCTTGTGGGTCACCCATAGTAATTGTGCCCAAGAAGGATGGGACTTGGAGAATGTGTATCAATTACAAGGCCTTGAACAAGATTACACTGAAGAATCGGTACCCTCTGCCTAGGATTGATGATCTATTGGACCAACTGTAGCATGCCAAGTACTTCACTAAGTTGGATTTGAAATCAGAATATCACCAGGTACGAGTCAAAGAAGAAGATACTTGGAAGACTGCCTTCAAGACAAGGCAAGGTTTGTATGAGTGGTTGGTTATGCCATTCGGTTTATATAACCCATCGGCTATGTTTATGAGACTAGTGAATGATGTTTTATGCCCTTATCTAGAATCTAGATTCATTTGTTATTGTCTATTTGGATGATATATTGGTTTATAATGCTGCTTGGGAGGAGCACACTTCACATCTTATGCAAGTGTTAGAGACTCTGAAGAAGCACCAGTTGTTGGCCAATCTCAAGAAATTCGAGTTTGCTCAACAGTCTTTAGTGTATTTGGGGTATGTGATCGGTGGAGGGGAGTTCAAGATAAATCCCGCAAAGATGGAGGCCATCATGAAATGGCCAATTCCTATAAATGTCACTGAAGTTAGGAGTTTTGTTGGGGCAACACAATACTTGCGGAAGCTCATAGCTTCATTTTCAGCGGTAGTTGCACCACTCCATGCCATAACAGCCAGTGGTAAGAATTTCCATTGGGGGAAGAATCAACAGAAGGCCTTTGATGAGCTGAAAAGAAAGATCAGTCAAGCACCAGTGCTCGCACTACCAAACTCGCAGAAGCCCTTTGAAGTTGAGATAGATGCAATTGGGTATGCCATGGGAGTAGTACTGATGCAGGGAGGAAGGCCTGTATGCTATCATTCTGAAGTATTTCATGGGGCAGTTCTCAACCACTCTACCTACGACAAGGTGCTCTATGCCTTGGTACATGATGTCAAAAGGTGGAAGCACTATCTGATAGGAAAGGAGACCATCATCCACACAGATCACTAGCCACTACAGTATTTGCAGGCCCAGAGTAAGCTACAACAAACTAGGCATTACAAGTGGATGGGGTTTTTATAGCAATTTCATTTCGTCGTAAAGTATAAGAAGGGTAGCAAAAATAAGTTGGCAAATATGCTTTCACGACCACCCACATCCAAGATTACAGCTTTAGGAACTCTGATGCACATGGAGCCTTTTACCCATGATGCATATACAGAGGCATACACATAAGATGAGGACTTCCTGGAGGTGTTTCAACAACTATAGGGACAAATTCATATAGAAGAAGGTGATGACAAGGCTGACTATCATTTCCATAATGGTTTACTCTACAAGATCGACAAACATTGTGTTCTTAAAGGTGAACGATTACAACTTATCAGAGAGGCTCACACCTCCAAGGTTGCAGGACATTTTGGTGTTGGGAAGATAAATGCCAACTTATAGAGGTATGTGTACTCGCCCAAAATGTAAGATGTAGTACAATATATTAGAGGATGTATACTTTGTTGGACCAACAAGCCCAGTAACAGGAAGCAAGGTCTATACCATCCCTTACCTGTACCCACTCGACCTTGTGAAAGTGTTTCCATGGATTTTGTGGGAGTTTTACCAACAACCAAGAAGGGACATAACTATCTATTKGTGGTAGTTGAAAGGTTTAGCAAAATGTGCATTCGCATGCCTTGTAAAAAGACCATCAAGGGACAGGAGGCAACAAACTTGTTCTTTKAATAGGTCTGGGTGCACTTTGGGATACCAAGGAGCATCATCTCAAACAGGGATACCATATTTCTCAGTGCATTTTGGACTACATTGTGGGAGAAGATGGACACTAAGTTGAAGAGGTCTACAACATTCCATCCACACACAGATAGGAAAACGAAAGTATTCAATAGGACTTTGGTGCAACTTTTGAGGGGTTACAATTAGAAGCATCCGAAGACCTGGGATGAAAATATGATCTATATACAACACTCTTATCACAAAGCAGTCCACACTTCTGCTAGTAAGTCACCTTTTGAAACTTGCTTTGGATATTTTCCTTCTTCACCCTTAGATTTTGTATATGGACAAGAAGGAGGAGTGAGGGAGGACCTCATAGGAGATGCATTAAAAGCAAAAAAAATTGTTGAGAAGATCAAGCAGATCCATTTGCAAGTACAAGAGACATTGAAGAAGTCACCGGAAAAGTACAAGGCTAGACAAGACCAACACAAAATAGAGAGAACATTTAGAGTGGGAGACAGAGTATGGTTACAGTTGAATAAGGAAAGGCTACATGGTCTTGGTAAGAAGATCAAGGCTCTGTGGTATGGTCCTTTTGAGGTATTGGAGAAGGTGGGAGATAATGCCTACAGACTCAGTCTACCCCCATACATGCGCATTTACTCAGTAGTGAATGTGGAGAATCTAAAACTCTATGAGCCTTCCATGTTGGATCAGGAGGAGGAGCAGGTCCCACCTTCCATAGAGGACTTAGCACTAGATGCTCAGGCAGAGTTGGTAGAGGACACAGTTTTGCAGAAGCGGTCTAGAAGTACAAGACATGGGCAACATGACCTTTGATAGATTGGGTTGAAAAGACAACTTCCAAGAAAAGCAAAGTGCTACTTCAGGGAGAAGATAGAGGAAAAAATTCCTCACCTCTTTCAGTAAAGATTTTGGGGACCAAAAGCCTCCCTAAATGGGGAGGTATGATTCGGATTGGATCATTATATTATTTGTCATCTATCTCGATGCTTTCGAAGTGGAAAAAATTGGAGGAATCATCTTGTAGGGTCATTTTAGTGGCRAGTCCCAATTTAGAAAATTGGGGTCTGGAACCTTCTAGAGCCATTTTGAGGCATTAAACGATGTTTTTTGGGGTTCTGTGTCCAAAAATTTTGCGCACCTCCTTTATGGTGTTCTACACTTAGAGACCTTTCCAACKCTGCAGATCGTGCGTCAATCGGAGTTTGTACGCAAAAGTTATGCCTCCCGCAAGTTGACCTACCATGTTGACCACCATGGTACGAGACGATGCCACATTAGCCCCCATCACTCATACATATGGGGCTAGCCATGTGAGGAATTTCAAGAAGATTCTAGAAGGTTCAAAACCCTACCATAATTGAGTGTTGAGGAAGTCAAAAACCTACCCCTAGATGGCTATTAGGCTATGTTAAATACCTAGCCACTAGGAGGACACGGGGTTCCATTCTTTGTTATTGTATCTTGTTCCATAGTTGAACAAAACATTTGAGAGTGTTGTTCTGTGAGCATAACAAAGGAGGCGATATTATGTAGTAGCCATATAGGCCATGGGTCAAAGGCAACTCCACAGAGAGTGCCTCTTTCTTTGTACTTGCATCATTTCTATACTAGAGAAACGAGAGCAGAGAAACCTCACCTACTAGCTGGGTTTCCTCCCATATTGGGTTTCCTAGGTCATATCTTGTGTTTATTTGTGGATGGTGTGTGTATTTGTTTTGTTCTTTATTTTTTTTCGTATTTGAACTATTTCATACGTTTTTTAAAGAAGAAAACCAGTAATCAAGAGTTTGAGATCTAAAGGATAAATAACCTTAATAGTAAAGATTACAATTATTTATTAGATATGTTGTGATGAACTGTTCCAGTGGAATATCCACAATAGTTTATAGATCATTAAAGGAGATCAAAGATCAATTAGTTGTCGCAGGTGATAAAATAGATGATAAAAAATTAGTTAGCATCACTACCAATATTTTTCTTGCAAGTTATCATGTATTTGTGTCTTCTATCACTAATTCTAAGAGGACCAATCCTCTCAGTTTTGAGTTGTAAGGTATGCTCTTGCATGAGGAGTAGAAGCTTCAATCTTATAATAGTAGTGTAGGTGGTGAGGTTGCTTTGGCTACCAAAGGAAAAGGAAAAATGTCTAAGGGGCAACAATCAAAGAAGCCAAAGTTGCAAACAATCTATGCTTGACACACAAGCACATGGTTCCAACAACCCAAAATCTAAGAAGATATCACTTGGTACTATTGTCACAAGTTTGTCACTTAAGCAAGAAATGTCAGAAGAAGAAGAAAGATAAAAGAAGCTGAACACCTTTTTGTAACTAACAATGTTGACACAACATCCAATCAATTCAATGGTGTGTGGCTTATTGAGTCGGGAGCTACTAAGCATATAACTTGTTGCAAGGAATGTTTCACAACACTTGATGAGAGTCATACTAGGAAAGTATCATTGGGAGACAATAGTCAACATGATGTGAAAGGAAAAAGTGAAGTGGTCATTTATCTCTTTGTTAGTGAATGTAAAATTGCAAATGTATCATATGTCCCCACATTCCAACATAATCCACTATTTGTAAGCCAAATAGAAAAGCACAATCTAGTTGTAGTGTTTGGTGAGGAGGAATTTGTTGTCAAGAAATGATCAAATGTAATTGCATGTGGTGTTCTAGAGAATGTCTGTTATAAATTCTCCTAGATACTTGTGCATATTCTAGTGGCTAAGGTTGATTCTTCCTTATGGCATGATTGTTATGGTCATTTGGACTACTTTAGTCAGTATTTGCTTAGTAGATTAGATATGGTGCACTGTTTTCCATTTGTGCATAAGTCAAATGATGTATGTCATGTATGTGCATTGGGGAAACAACATAGGGAGAAGTTCACCAAGAGTTAGTCCTGAGCTTCATAGAAGTTGGATCTTGTCCATAGTGACTTAAGTAGGCCCTTCACGGTATCGACACATGAGGGCATGTTAACTTTGAATTTGTTCATGTATGTTCAATGTTAATGTCAACGCGTTTGTGAGTATATCTTTTGGTTCTACAACTTGAAATTAGGTTGAGTTCTATTTTTACAGCATCTTTAGATTGAAAACAAGGATACCATATTTAGAGTTTTGCATGAGACTCCATTGCTATTTTAGCAGGGTTTCATACATGCATGTGCATGCAATTTCATTGGCATGCATGATATTCAATGCTCTTCAGGATGATATTTTTTGTTTTTAACAACTTTCCATTTTTAGAAACTTTTTATTTCTCGAAGTGTCTAGTTTTAGAAGTTGCATGCATGCATGCAGATTTGTGGGGATATATTAGTTTTATCTTTGGAGGCATTGCTTTTCTACTTTTAGTAGGTGCAATATGCATGTGGCTGTACATGTTATTTTTTATGAGGATGGGTTATTGTTTTTTTGGTTTTCGGGTTGTTATTTATCTTGTAGATATGTCTACTATTAGTAGGTGCATGCATGCCAGGTTCAAGTGTAGGATGTTTGTTTGGGATTTATTTTTTGTTTGGATAAATTGCCTGCTATGACACAACTTCTATTTTTAGATACTGCTCTATTTGGATGCATGCAGGTGTATGTATGTTTAGTGGTTGTTTTTTCTCTTCTTGGAATTCAAGTTAAATCAATTTTTAGTTCATGTGCTATTTCAAGTAGGAGGGAGGGTGCATCAGATGAGAGAGTGGATCATGTTAACTTATGAGTGTAGGTTACTTTACCCTGGTAGAGTAGGTGGATTAGTGGGCTTTGTTCACCTTTGAGTGTAGGTTACCTTGACTTGGTAGAGCAAGTGGATCAATCCAAAAGGAGATATTTTGGGGTGATGAATCTTATCTATTGTGTTTTTTGGGATTCTTATCCATAGTGCTTTTTTTGGAACTTATTCTACCTATTTTGAGCCAGTAGAAGGCCTTCCACCTTGGAGTTAATTTGGTTTGTCTTATCGATAAATTATCCTATTTATCCTGCAAGGTAGGCCACATTACTTGAGGATTTTCTTGGTAGTATTTGGTTGACTAATTCATGCAAGGAGGAAGAGTGGTATTTTTGGACTTCACCAGTGCTATTACAAGTGAAGGTTGGGGCCCAACTTGGGTGTTCTACCTTCTTCTCCAGATTTGTCTCATCTCTTTTGGTTCAGTTCTATTTTGAGCAAGGATGGGCACTATTATTGAGATATTTTGTGGTGATATTCTTAGTCAAAATGGAGCACCTTCCTTAGGGAGATTTTGGACACATATTTCAATGCTTTTCAGTTCCTATTCTTAGCCAAATTGTTGCACCTCACTTGAAGAGGACAGGTTGTGATGGTTATTTTGGGCAGATTTGTCTTCCATCTTTTAGTGGACTTGTGGGCCCTCCTCTTAGACTTTCATGCATTAGTTTGCAGTGCTTATTGGGAGATTCTCTACCACTTTCATCCATTCTATTCTAGACAGAGTAGGGCGCACCATTGAGAGCTTCGGTTATTTTTTCAAGATAGATTTCATGCACATGTTGGGTGCCTCCTTGTTGTTGAATTTCTTGTGGTTGGGTGAGAATTGGACCACCTAAAGCTAAGCGCTATCTCCCAAACATATTTAGCATTCTTTTAGGGTTTTCTAAGGTGAACTCGCATGACACTGATTTTAGGTCTTGAGATCTTCTTGGATTTCTATTTTGTATGGATCCACTCTCATTTATAAGAAGGGAATTTCAAAGAGTTAGGGGGATTGATAATTTTCGAGTCCTCCCATTTCTTATTCTCCCACAAACATCTTCACTTTTTGAGTCTTTTCATGTCTAATCTTTGAGGGAGTTCCTGATTGATTGTAGGAGCTCCTCCCACATTATTCACTTGACATTGTCCCTAAGTAGTGGTGAGAGTAAAGTGTTTGAGCAGTACATCCTGTTGAGTTCTTTATGGTGTCAGTCTGACATTCCTAGACCCTGTCTTTACATTTCTAAAATAAAGGAGAAACTCTTTTGGCGGCTAGCTCTTTTTTATGGGTGAATTTAATGGTCCGATGTGGAATTTTCTGAATGTTGAGCTTCGCGTAACACTTGCCTGATCAATTTTCTTCTATTTTCTCTCCATGTCCATTGGATTCAAGGTACCGATCGGAAAATAGTTAAAAATAACAATTTATTTAGCTAGTTTTGAGCATTTTACTTGCAGATCCGCAAGATTTTGTTGCAGATATGAAGTACATTATAGTATATTACGAAGTGTAAATGGTGATTTGACATTCTAACCAATGTTATTAGGACCAGATGCTCTGCATTGGAACCGACTCGTCTAGACTGGTCCAAACGCTTAAGCTACTAAATTGGTGGCTGAATCAGAGCAGAGGGCCAGTTCAATACCAATCCGAGTATTTCAAATTGGTTCACAATTGTTTTAGTACCGAATTGGATGGTTCACAACTAGATCAGTACTGAGCCAGACAATTCACAATTGGTGGGACCAGAGTGGTTTGGAGGGAAAACAAAAAAATAAAGGAAAAAAGAAAACCCCCTCCCAAACCCTAAAACGAACGAACTTTACATATTTGGTGTCTATTGATTTGGATTTACATTAATATATATGAATATATATCTATGTCTATTAACTTTTGCATCTTTTGTATATTTTTTATAGACCAGTTCACAATCCAATTCTGGTTCTGTATTGGTCTGACCCTCGACCTGTTCCGATTTTGATAAATTGATTCTAATTTCTAACACATAAATCTGAAGTTTTCTTGCTGTTCTCAAGTGTCTGATGGCATAAATCTGAATAATTTCTGCGACTTCATCTTGTATATTTTGCAGATTTGAAATCTTTTGTAATGTACAATTGAGGATTTTTGACTTAAGATCTCTAGGGATTCCCCTCCCGAGGCTAGCAAACACTAGCCGAAAGCAAGATGGACCGTGTGAGATTAAATTGGCACTTTACATATTTGGTGTCTGTTGCCGTCCTTATACACACCTACTAACGTGGAGAAGTCTCCAACCCACTTGATGTGTCCTTGGAGGCACAAACCTAAGTCTAAACCCACTGTCACCTCGATCTAGACCTCTTCTGTCTAGGCTCACTCCTAGGGAAGCCAAGGGGGTAGACCCTATTAAACTATGTGAAGTTTGATTAATTATCTAGGAGTTAATTGAGTTAATTGTTAAGAAAACCCAACCCAATGACATGCAACAAGTGCAAAAGTGCAGTTCCTTTAATGACAAACAAACCCTTTATTTAGAATCAACAATTAGACTAGTCCCTAAAGATTAACCCAAAATGGAGTCAATGAGATATACAACAATAGTACAACTAGCACAGCCGCTAACTCGCGGCTGAGAACGCCGAAAGGTATCGCTGAGAACGCGTGCTCTCAATATAAAATGTTTGTGGTAATTCGTCTGTGGTAATATGAAACATTTGGTTGCATTAGGTTGATAAATGGAACGTGTCAATTACATATCCTTACAGTAATTTTTTAATGTGATTAGGTAAATGTTAAAAAGTAAACATGTTAACGGATGCCTTGATAAATGCAAGAAAGTTATGAACAATAAATCTGACCCATTGATTTTGGAGGACGACTAAGAATATGCCAGCATCTTCAATGCATAGCCATCAGATTAGGGTTTAAGGTTAAATAAGGTTAAAAGATCATTAATTGTGCCCATTGTCAATAGGTGTACGCCTTTCGGCGTAATTATACAAGAATGAACAATGTTATGAGATATCCATAATAAATATGATGAGTATCTTTACATTTAGACAAATTATATTCAAATAAAGAATGCTAGAAATAAGAAAGCTTTGAGACAAGTATTCACATGAAAAAGAAATGCTTGTAAGTGAATTGCTTGAAAAAGTAACTTGCTTGAAAAGTAAATGTTGTGAGAGAGTGTGTAGGTTGATTTTAACAAATTTTAAGTCTCTCTTGAATTAAGGGGAAATTTAGTGTGAAAGATGCAAGCCTAGACTATGTGACTACCCCTAATTCTTATCCCTTCAACCGAATGGAAGTGCTGGGTGCTCAAGAAGAAGAGCAAACAAGGTTCTTCCCTAGCTCCACAGGTCAAATTTGGAATGCTTGGGCCCTTAAGCAAGGAGGACACGTAATGCCATGAAACTGTCCCTAATTTCAACCCCTTGTAGCCTCCCAAGTCACCCCTTTTGGTGGTAGAAGCAATAATAATTGGGTGCCTAATTAATCTAGCCTTTCAATCCTTTGCCCTTTCTTAGTTACCCAAGATCCACAAAGTGGCAAGGGGAGGGAATACGAGGAAAAGGCGGGGCACAAGTTTGATTACTTTGCACAAAATAAAACTTAAACTAACCTTCACGCTATTGCATGGATGGCAAGGCCAATCATTATGCAAGGTGGGATCAACAATAAATAATTTAAATGACTTGAAAATTAAAGAACAACCTCACAACATTGTCACAAGATGGAGGACAAGCCTATCGGTTTTGGCCAAGGTGGGTAAATAAAATAAATGCAGAAAATTAAATCTAAATCTAGCCTTCACGATATTGCATGGATGGAAAAGCTAATTTCTTTGCAAGGTGTGGGCAAAATACAAAAATTATTTACACTTTACAAAAAATAATAAAGTGGAGGGAATGCAAGCCCAAGAGACTCTTTTGGGCTGCTTACAATGTTTAGAAAGTGAAGTAGAGAAGAGGGTTTGGCACCAAGACCCTTGGATGTCTCCTTGAGTGTTTTGGGGCAAAAACTATGCAGAAATCCTTTTCTAACCTGCAAAAGACAACAAGATTTTCTTTCTGGAAATTGCTAAAATAACATGGAACAAATTATTTTATATTATCACAATTAACATAAATTATTAAATAAAAATTTCTGAACATGAAAAGAGAAATTAGTTTGCAGTTTTATATGAAAATAATGCTAGAAACTGATAGATATGTGACTTAAAATAAAAACAGAAAATATAGAAGCTTTAGATGGCTGAAAAAGATGGATTTCCAGATCTGAAATCCACTCCTCCAAGCCTTTAGTAACCTGCAGATTTTTGTAAACCTTTGCTACAAAATACTAAGAAGGTGAGTGTGATCTTATAACTTGCAAAATACTTTCCAAATCAATTAGAAACAACTCACAAAGACTAATAGTAAGACTACTACTAATCTATTCCAAACAAAATACTTTGCTTAGGTCTCCAAGTAAAAATGCAAGCAATGAAGTACAAAAGAAATAAATTGCAGCAATATTACCTCATAAACAACAAACAATGGCTCCAAGAATACTCCAAGAGACAAAATAAATCCTCCAAAGCTTCTAATTTATTAAATAAGAGAAGATTTGCCCAATGGCACCAAGAATCATGAGAGAAAATGGGAGAGAATGAGAAAGAGATGGGAGAGAGATGGGAGAGATTTTGGCATAGTAGAGTTGCTGTGAGAATAGATGTGAAAATGAGGGGGAGGCTCTCTTTTATATGAGTAAGAGAAGAGAGACCCCCCTTGGATGAATTACAAGTATCATTCATTCAAGGGAGAGAGACAAAGTCAAGGAGAGCGCACTTTTAGGGTTTTAGCAAGGGTTGGGGTGAGAGGGGAAGGGGGAAAACACCTTTTCCTTTCACCAAACATAAAGTTAGGCTCAAGGAGGGGTGCACTTAGAGTTTTGGCCACCCTCTCACTTTAATTTTTGTTTTCCCATGTGTTCATGAGCAAGGGGGGCACACTTTTCACTAGGGAGTTACCACGTTTGGTTGTTGCTTAGCAGGGGGGTCTTCTAAGTGGAAAATCACTTTTCCAACCTAGGAAATACATTAAGAATCATTTCCCCACTTTCTAAGAATCATTTCCCCACTTTCTTTGATGACTTTAATCATTTTTACAATTTTTGGCTTTTTTACCTTAGCTAATCAAATGCTGACTTTTGACTGACTCTGAATCCTCATGGACAAAGACCTAGCTAAACTTGTCCAATTGAGCTAAAACTTGGTCCAAGGGTGTAGGGGGTCATCTGCCATTTGATTTGAGTACCCACACCCTTATATAAAATCCCCAAGGACCAAATTTTTACATTTTACATAAAAAATAATTAAAATTTCCAATTAATGATTTTTTTTTAATAATTAAAAAAAACTATCAAAACTTAACGGAATTCCGCAAGACTCTAGAAGATGTCTAGCATGGTCATTTACAACATTCCTAAACCTTAGTCACCCCTTGGGCTCGATCATTAAAATGCCTTTCATCACTTTGGAGGATTTTGTGAGTTAAAAACTCAAGGATAATTAAAATGGCCTGGTAGGCCAGATTAATTACCTGAGGAAAAAAAACACTCGATGAAAGGACTTCCCTAATGATAAAGTCTTAGGCAACTATCTAAAAATTGACTCATGCTGACCTATTACATTATTATCCCATGCAGGGGAGTGGACATTTTGATTACATAGAAAGACGTGCTGGGGGCAAAATTTGCCTTGTTGAGCCATAAGACTTCAAAATATGTTGTACCGCAAGGTACATAGCTTCATGGTACATGACGTTGACACCTAGTCGAAATAGGTGGTCAACAATGTCTAATGGTTTGGATTTACATTGATGTACACCAATATGTATATATTTATTAATTTGTGCATATTTTATGTATTTCTTAATAAACGGGTTCATAAGCTGGTTTGAGTTTTGGTATCTTTGGTGACTTTGATTAACATGTAAATGTGAAGCTTACTCATTCTCAAGTGCTTAATGGCATAAATTTGAATAATTTACGAGATTTCAACAAGTATATTTTGAAGATTTGATGTCTTTTGCAGTGCACAATTGAGGAATTTTGACTTAGGATCTCTAGGGATTCCCCTTGAGGATAGGAAGCACTAGCCCAAAGCAAGACAGACAATGTGAGATGACATTGGCACTTTCCCTAAATGTCCGTTCAACTCCTTTTGGTTTTGAGTGATAACAACATTGGCACTGTTGCTAGGGAGCGGAGCCCATCTTTCTTTGAGCAATAGCTTGGGGCTTGCTGACATGGGAAAAAGTCCCCTTGTCAACATCACAGGTTCACTCGGTGAAAGGGCCCAATGAACCTTCGTTTGTTGAAAATGACAAACCCTCTAATTATGCCCCAACTGTTGTAATCCAATATTTTATGAAAGAAATGAAATGCATCTCTACCATGCAATGCACAATGCAAATGAAATGCAAACTAATCTAATCTTGTGGGAATGCTTCAAAAACCAATTGATATGAAACAAAAGGAGAGGTACAAAGAGCTGGGAGAATGGTAGCAAACCAAAGGCAAACTCTGAGGATTGAGGATAGCATACAAATCACTAAAAGATCACTTGCTTCACGTCAACATTGATGTAAAACAAAGGGACATGTACAAAGAGCAGGTTGAATAGTCCACCATATATGGTCTACACAAAACCTCAAGGTAAACTTTGAGGATTGAGTATAGCCGATTGATTGCTAAGCACATACCTCCACATCAAGTTGATAGCATGTGAAAGATAAGTGAGCAATAACAAAGAAGAGAATAGTCCACATGATACAATACTATAACCTACAAGCACCAAGAGAGTTAGGAGAGGAGAGATTATTCCACAACCAAGCCTATATCTCAAGAGTATAAAGAACTTGGCTAATAATGGCTCTTTTTCAGTGTTGTTGCCACCCCATGCAGAATAGTTTAGAAGGTTATTTCCCATATGAGCAATCGAATTAACACACACTTGGGTAGTGTGTGCGAAGTTGTGGATATCCCGTATATCCTTATGTAGTAGCTTCTCTCTGATAAGAGTACGAATTGTTGATTTTCTTCAACATCTCAATGGACTCTGGAGAAAAGTGTGTGCACTTCTTACTATGTATCCTTTCATACAAGGGAGCTAAGACAAAGTCGCATATTGTAGACTACTCGTGCATATTTGGCTCATAGTTGAAAAAGCCTTCGAAAAATCGTCGACTTTTAAAAAAATCACCATTTTTTCTAGGCGACAAAAAATTGGTCCGAAAAAATCGTGGGCCAGTCAATGGAAATCATGGGGATAAAGTAGATTTTTTGAGTTTTTTTTTTGTCATTTGTGTTTTTCGCTGTTGGAGAAGGAGAAGGGCTTGACTTAGTCAAGTAGGTACTAGACCCCACCAACATGCAAGATTAATTTTTTTCTAAAAGGGTTTGACCAAAAACGCTGACAATTAATGGTAATGTTAAATTCTTAAAGTAAAAGTTGACATTTCCTTTATCTTTCCTTTTTATCCAGTATAAAAAGGAAAGCTGAAGGAAATGTCGACTTTTACTTAAATTTTTAACATTACCATTAATTTTTTTAGGATGTTTGAGAGTGGTTCCAACCTCATCGGACTTGATATGGAGAAAGTAGAATTTCATTTCCCATTCAAAATCCAGCAGACTTAACAGTTTTCAAGATTTCAGGATTGGTAGGATTGCAACATTTTCATTGGCTTCTATCATATATGAGGGTATGGGATTGGCATTTAATCAAGAGCACCAAGCCCTTTATGTACCTCGATGTTGGTGGTATTGATTGTTGAACTCTTCTGACATGACCTTAGCAAAAATGTATCTTTCACTCAAACCAAAATCATTGATTAGGCATGTTAAGATTTTTCTACCATATTATAAGGCTTCAATTAGGTAGTTTCATCAAAATTGGGAGGTGTTCACTGATGTCTCTATAGGATCAAGATAGAGGAAAAGGGTGATACTAATGATGAGGATTCAAATATAAGCGATGGTGGAACATTGCTTGTCATTTAAATGTTCTTACTCATTTATTCATAATGCTTTCTTTCAAAGTTTCAACAATTTTTTGGAATCATGGTTTGGAATTTTTAAAATATAATTTTTTCATTAAAATTTAAATATTTTGTGTAATTTTTAGTAAACCAAGTCATTGAAATCAGACCGGTCCGAGTCAATCCGAGTTCGAGTTCGAGTCAAAGTTGACCATCGACGGATTCTGATGCTGATTCTGAGTTTTAAAACATTGCATTGTACATCTACCTCATGATGATGAGATACATTTATATATGTGATGTCATTTTGTATTGGTTCTCCACTTTTAAGTCCTTGATTGGACAACTATTAGGGTTTAGGATTCGGTATCGACTTTGATGTATCATTTTTTATTTGGTATCCACTACATCATATATATCAGTGATTTCTCCATATTTATGAGCCAATGAGTTTATTTGATGTTGTTGTTGCTTTATATGTTTAAAATTTTGAAAAAAATGAATATATTTTGTATTTTTTAATGTTTATCATGGTTTTTCGATTTTTTCCGAAACGATGTTATCCTGACCCTCGCCAACTTTTTGCTAATTCCGAATTTTTCAACAGTGATTTGGCTACCCAAAAGCATTGAGGTAAGCATGCACATGTGCAAAGGAAGGCTGCTAGATGGGTGTAAAGCTAGAGAAGTCTAAGCAAACATATACATAATCCATCAGATAGGATGCCATGTAAAACTTTGGTGTGCCACTATTCGAGGGTGTTTTAGCCTCTCTAATGCATCGAGCAAGGTTATTAGATATGAGGTCCTCCCAATTGAATATTGTCCCATGCTTGAGCACCTCATGCATCATTGGAATCTAGCTCAACCATACGTGTCGGGTGACTAGTCTTCCATATAAGTGGTTCATGAGCACCACCAAGTCTTTGAATTCCACTTGCAAATTTTTGATTAGGTTTACCTTGCTCGGGGTGGTTTGGAAAAGTTTAGTTGAAATCCACCATCTACAATGTTATGCACATCGTGCACTTTGTCGAATTAGTGTAACCGCCTAGGGCTCATTGATACTATGGGAGTTAAGAACTTATACATCCTTTGAAGAGTAGCAACATTGAATCGCTCAATTATGTCACCCCTCCATGACTTCAATGTTTGGTTGGTTACATCCACATTCTTGATCAAGGTCTTTAGCATGTCTTTGCATGGAAACAGTTCCTCCTTGGTTTCCACCTTGTGGAGGCACAAAACCTTAACATTGAAATCCCGACACTCTTTTTGTTGGTTCATTTGTTCACTGGTAATGGTTTGTGGAGGTTTGGTGTTGTTTTACATATGGTCGAGGGATGAATAGGTAAGATTTGAGGCGTTGTTGTTAGCAACATTGTGTCTGTGAAAAAGTCATTTTGGTCAAGTGGTGTTTCCTTCTTCTCCTTTGCCATAACTTATACAAGAATTAAAGAAACTTCCATGAGATATGGTCAAATGTATTTAATTGTACAAGTTGTTAATATTAAATAATAAAAACATGCAATTATAGTTGATCCATTTCTATTTGCTTTGCGACCATGCCATGCAATCTCAAATGGCTAAAATAAGGTGCAACTAGCTTGCATGTGAGGATTGTGATCATTGAGTTACCTCCACCAGAGGTCATTAGTAAATGCATAGTTTACATATGTCTTCAAAAATTTGTCATGTTAAGTTTAGGCATGTAAATCCCACTTGAGCTTTGCCTTGACCTTAGTAACAATTATTCAATGAAGTGTAGACAATGCAAGGCAATGATAGAAACAATATCATTTCATTCTTCTTTACGATTCCTTTTTCTCCTTAGGCTGTTCTCCGTTCACCCTCACCATAGATGAGACACATTGGCCATGAGGGTTAAATGAAAATCAAACATAATGCAATTACTCATATTCTCTCCATTGTACAATCATTCAATTACTTCAAATGGTGAGCTTATTCTTGAATACACACTCGGGTTATAATAACATGTTGACATGGTAAACGCTGAAATTTTGAAGAGTGCTTAATTCATTAAGTGATAATGCAAGTTATTTATCCTCCAGCATTCTTGTAACAAGTAATGGAGTAGTCTAAAAATCTACATTTAAAACAATTTATGCTTCAACAGGAATATCAAGAGAACTTACAAGCCTAAGTGCTTGTTCGAAAAAGAGGCTTCCCTCTGGAGTATAAATACAAGCATAGCATCCTTTTCCCTGTATAATCTGCAATAACAATTCGGTGCTTGTAGCTAAAATGAGATGCAACATAAAGAATAAATGCTTAGTTACTAGGAGCAAAATCTTATACAAACACATGGCTCATTTGAAGGGCATAGCAATACCTCAGAAAGGACATGATAAATGATATTTCAGCACTCAAAAAGACATTTGCCAAACCAAAGCACGAGCTCAAGCATCAAATCAACAACCTAACCATTTTATCCATTCAAACCTGAAAATTCCAGCAATTGGCCTTTTCTTCCTATTCATTTTTAGGTCTGGGCCGACCTGTCATTTTACCCTCATAATTTACCTTTAATTGTCAAGGCACAATAGGGCCGACTTTTACAAAGGCACAACAGGGCCTAATTAATAAATATAATATAATAATATTATTCAACACTTCCTCTTAGGTAGAATATTCTTCGAAGTTACAATATTTCAACAGCTGCAGCATTGAATTTTATAAATGTGAGCTTAAACATCTTCATGGAAATTTGGCCAAGAAAAGTTAAATGAGAAAAAGACAATTGTTTTGTTTGAATTTTTTTCAACTAAATCTGAAAATTGAAAGTCTTGAATATGACAAGGAAATTCTAGAATTTGAAATACATACTTTAAAGTTTAAACCATAAAGTTGGAGAACTAGTCAAGAAAAATGAAAAATGGGAAAGGTAGTTAGGAGACCTTGAAAAAGGAAACGAATCTTTAAATGAAGAATACCAACTTTAGTGTGGAAAAGATAAATAAATTTTCTGTTTGAAAAACCATAAGAAAACCTTTTTCCTGGGAAAAGAAACATAACTTCTACTCGTGGCTGAAATGATAATTACTTTCTTCAGGTGCTCTTAGCACTTGTCATATAGACTCAACAAGACAATAAGATTGTCTCAATAGAAACTTCTTCCACTAGCTCCTCAATGGATCCTTCATCTTAGTGCTCCTGTATATATTATTCTGTCGAGTCTCCAGAGCCTTATACAGGGTCAAATATAACAACATTAATAGGCACATATAAGTTCCAAAACGAACATAAACTAAATAGAAAGTGTATTCTGATACATATCATTTTCAAGAAGCCATCAATCCATCATGAGAGTTGTCAATGACATGACACCATCATTTTGTTCCTCCATCTCCAGGACTCTAGGATTAATTTGTTGACCTTCCTTCAAGAGCCCATCTGCTTCTACATTCAATTCCCTGTAAATATGAGTAAAACGTATATTTTGAAATAGCTCAGAGACTTCTTTCAGTTGTTCTACTAGAGGCCTTGAAGATATATTTTGAATTTGACTTTCCCCTCTCATCCACTCAATTACAAGTATTGAATCTCCATATACCAGTAACCTTTTTGATCCTTTCTCTAGAGCCTGTTATCGCACAATATGTACTTTCCCAACTTTCCCTTCTCATCCACTCAATGACAAGTATTGAATCTCCATATACCGGTAACCTTTCCGATCCTTTCTCTAGAGCCTGTTATCGCACAATATGTACTTTCCCAAAGCCTAAAGGCAAGTAGGCCAAGATTGGCGTAACACGGAGGTAGCCCTATCACTGTCACCCTAACAGGGTACCTCTTTCTATTTAGGAGTTGGAAAACTCACTCCAAGGGAGAGGTCCCTAGACCTAGTGGGTTGATGAAGGGAAAGAAATAGTAAGTAAACCGCCCCTCTCTTTAGGTCATTCAAGTCAAGTTCAAGTCTTGAAAGGATGAAGCAAAAGGAATATAAAGTGCGCCTGCCCCTTACCAATACAACAACAAATGCTAGGGCAACGATAAATGATAATAAATGCTTCAACAAGACTTTGAGTTTATAGAAATGATTGTTGCTAATCAATGTATGAAGCAAATGATAAATATAGAGCAGCAATAATTAATTGATGGCAGCTGTAATAATATATAGAAAATGCAATTGAATGGACAATATAACAAGATATCTTAAAGTCTTAAATGATAATACTTCGTCTCATGCAAATTCTAGATATATGTCAATCAACAAATAACCTTTAAAAGGCTGTCTAAATTGAATGTAACAGCAGCAAATTAACAGTGATGACAGCAGTAAACCAATTCAGAAAAAGTACTTTAAGGCAATAACACACATAATTTTGGCATCAAATGGTCATAACTTACCTAGTACAATTTTCTGGGCAGTTCTCTTGTTAATATAGGCTGATTAGGGCTGCAAACAGTAGCTGTAACAGCAGTGATAACAGAAGCTACAGCTTCAGAAATGCACTTAGAATAACAAAGGGTAGTTTTAATTAGCCAGTTCACCCGAATGTGCTGCTAAAGTTGGTTGTAGCAAAGGGTAATAGCAGCAACAAGTTAGTGATTCTAGACTAGGTTAGTGAGTTAGGTTAAGTTAGTAAGATAGCAAGTAAAAGATGAGTGTAGAGTTGATGATCTTGTCAAAGGGACGATGAGGAGAGGACTAGTGCCTTTTAAGGGTAGATGGAGTCAAAGCTGGTGGCTCCTTTCTAGGACTGTTAACTTATGATAATGCACACAGTTCAAGAAAAGCCAAGATCTAGGAGGAATAGCACCTTAAGTCCTCCTAGGTTTCTTGACCCTAAGAAGAGAGGTAAGCTAGGGTGTAGGCACTTCTAGGTCCTCACACCTCCTTCCTCTTGAAGAGTTTGTGGATGAGAAGTATCTTGAGCACAATAACTAAGTAAAAACCTCGAGGGAGCTAGCACTTTAGGGCCCTAGGGTTTTACCAATTACTAGATCAATTTATGAAACTAGGCAAATAAAATGTAAGAAAGTTAGCACTTTAAGTTTCTTACTTCAAGCATTAAATACACCATGCAATTTTATATTCTTGTATGAGCAAATAAAACCATACCATTAACCATTCAATAGATGACAAAATTGAGATTTTACTTGCACCAAGAATAATCATGAATATACCATGCAAGATCACCATAAAACTTCAAAAAATGGATCCAATTGCTAAAAGAAGCCTCCAAGAAGAGTAGCGCCTCACTATTTCAGCCAAGTACACCCAACTAGGGCGAAATTTCAGACCTCTCCTTGTCCAATGACAAGTTATGATGAAAAATGAATGTACTTCATGTTTATTTATACCAAAATTTGACCTTTAGTTACTTTAGGTCAAAAAATCAGGGCCGACCATGAATAATTATTATAAAAATTAAATTTACATAAAATTGCAGGATAAAACCCTAAAAGAGTGACGTCATGCCCTTCCTAGGGTGACGTTGAGCCTTCAAGATGGATGTTTGGCCTCAATTGGTGGAACGTTGGGCCTCCCAGGGCCTGGTCACACCATCAACCGCCAAACGTTGTGCATAATATCCTCCTTCACCGGAACACCACCGCAGAAAACCCTAGCCCCTTCAGGATGACATCATGGGCTAGGTGGATGGTCTATAAGCCTCCCAAGGCCATCTTCCAGGTGAGTGAAGGTAGGGGTCGTCCGTCTAGGGTCTGTCAGAGTGCCTCCGAGGCAACAACTTCCTTCTTCAATGTGTAAATCAGTCATCCCTGTCATTCCCCGAGCTTGAGGGTTCAACGTCCATCCATAGGATTCAGGCCCTCATGAAGGTCTAAATTGGTCATTTTCTGATGAATATCTATCTACCAGGAAAAGTCTTGCAGAGGCAACAAGTATGCTCTCCAAGGGTTCATAAGTCACAAGGATCATAGCATGTAAATCACATCCAATAATTAAATCACCCGAACATGTGCATCAAACCCCCCTTGACCCCAAACAAATGCTCAAATATGTTATGCAATTTAACAAGTTAAGGATTGGAGAGGGTCTCAAGGTGTACTATTGGGTTAATCCCCCTTTAGTTTGGGGTGATTCCCAGGTGGAGTCTGGTCCAAGTCATGCAAGTGTATGAGGTGGCATGGGATAAATATTTGGACATGGGGTGCATGTGATAACAAGGAAATGTATAGTCTTCCCTATGGGTGCCTTTGTCTAGGGTGAGTTGCACCTTGTCATGGATGCAATTGTTTCCTAGCCCATTCATTGCCATTTATTCTTAGCTTTCTTTCTTTTGATCTTTTTCTCTTGTGCTACAAGGGAATAGTTGAGGGCCACTATGCTAGCTTGGTGACCAGAGGTGACAGTGTCATCCACAAAACAGTTCACGGAAATGAGAAGGTTGGCTTGTGATGAGACCCCCTTTCTCTTGGCTATGCAACCAAGATCCATTACCCTGGCTTGGTGACCAGATAGGTGGTAATGTCATACCACTACTTGTCCATGGTCATAATAGGTCGGCTCGAGATGAGACCTCCTATCCATCAACTGATACCTTGAGTATTCATGTTATCTTATGGGTCCTCTTTTCTTACTGAGAAGCTTTTCACTGCTTTCTTGGGGATCCCTGGGCGAAGCATCTTGAAGGTTTAAAAATTGACTTTTAACTCTTGCCAGCTACTTTTACCCTTCGGTTCTTTAGCCCCTTCTTCCCACGAGGTAAGGTACAACCCTTCCTAGTGTAGCCAATCCCAATGCCCCAAAAAGGGGGAGATGGAAGGAATACAGATGGAAATGGTAAGTATGGACAAACGATGACTCTTCAAAGATCCACCCAGTAACAATTCATGCTAAAGGGAAATCAACTTACTAGGGCATTGTGTCACCCTCTCAGGTTTAAACAAGGAAAATAACATAATTTCCAATAAAACGTCATGAAATGAAGAAGGATTCAATACAACATGTTCAAGTGCTTCAAAAATCAGAGTGATACATACCATGATACCCGATCTCATTACCTTGTGGAGCAGGACCCACTCCCACTTCAGGACCAAGTTGGTGTGATGGACGCTGCTGCTGGCAATATGTGGACTGTAATTGAAGAAAAGAGGGGCCCTTCGGGGCCATGCTTAGGTCGTTCGACTCTCAACACTCCATGTCTAGAACTTGTGGGCCTCGGGACATGATCTCCTTAGTTATCCCTAGGCTAGGGGATAACATCTGGCTCCAACTTGGGGACATGTGCTCACCGTAGAGCGCATGAGAACCTCAACATCTCTGGTATGACCTTTGCTTGCTAGGTCTCAACAAAAGATATTAGTAACATCTAGGGTGGTGATATCACCCCTTGTCCATATATGATATAAAAATTAAAATAAAACAAATTCTAATCATGAGCATACATATATACATAATGAAACAAGACAATGTGAAAAATGTAACTACAACTATACTAGAATAATATGCAATGTTATGTACAATGGATGCAAATGCCTACCTACTTCTACTTACCTGCTGGTTGAATGCTAGGTGTAGTTATATAACCAGTGAAACATCCTAGCAATGCCTTATAATTCCTGCCTCTGTGCTTCATCATAAACCAAAACAATGACAAGTTAAACACAAAAATAACATGAGTTAGAGCATGTATCATATCATAGGTGTTAGAATTAGAGAGGTAAAGCAGAAAATCACTGTCTTTTAAAATCTGTTAGAATAGAACAGTAATAAATCTGAACTGTAGTTAAGTTAAACAACAAGTAGGTTTGAACCATGAACCCATTACTGAGTTATACACAAAGATCAGATCTAGGATAGTATTCTTGTTCACAATTAGATTCAGATATAAGCTAAATAAGTCACAAATCTGAGTAATAGTTTTCTCAAGATCTAAACAAATAGAAGACAAATCTATGTAATAGATCCACAGTTCTAAACAACTAGATAAATAGATCTAGACAGTAGATAATCAGATCTAGAATGGTAGACAACAGAATAATCAGATCTCTGAAGTCTTACCTCTGATATCTGAAGAAGTTCATGTCAAACACAAGAGATGAAGAGCCACTGAATATATGCTCAGAAAAAGTCCAAGATCATGGATCTACCTCATGGGTGAGATCTCTTGTCAAAGAGAATTATAGGACAGTCAAACCTCCACCAGAACTTCACACAAGAACACTCCACAAACCCTCCTGCAAGAATGGAACAACTGGGAGGTGGTATGGCTGTCTTAAGGATGGCCCAACCACCTTACTTAGGGTGCCGTGGCCTTCATAGGAGGCTTAGATAGGGGACGGTCACATATTAGAAGAGGGTTTGCTGTCTGAGAAACGATGGCTGGCTGGTAATGTTCACATAAGGAAGCAACACAATTGTTCTCAATAGTAGAAGGCACTTATCCCACTCACATATCAGCAAAAACAAAAACAACAGAGACCTGGACCAAATCAACCACAAAGGAGATATGAAAGTTGCCACTAAAGGGAGCCGCTAACAATAGCAAGGAGGCCGAATTGTTGCAAGAGGAGACCGAGCTGTTGCAGAAGGGGGCCAAACTATTGCAAGGGTGCAATGCGTCACACTTAGGAGAGAGATAGAATGAAGTGTAGAAATGAAGAGGGAGGGGTCTTTATTTATACTTTTGGGTGAGGGCCAATTAAAAGAAATAATAATAAAAATAATATATTTAATTAATATAAATATTAATTAAATATATTTCTCAATTTTTGTTTGTTAATTATTTCTTGTATTAACCCCTAAAAAATACAAAACACAAACCCCAAACAAAACCAAGCCCACAAGCCAAAGGTGGAGGGTTTAGGAGAGGTTTACACATGTCCATATAATTCTCAATGTGACCTTTTTAACTTTATCATCACCGCATATGGGATACATCCCTCATGTGGTCATGCCCACCTTCAAAGAGGGTCATACACCAACAAACACCTGATCAAAGATTAGGTGGCCCTAGAACATCTCTGGGGTCTTATCCACCAAGGTACAAGACCAAGGATCAACCCATGTCCCAGACATGGGTACCTTGGAACATGTCCAGGGGCCCTAGACATATCTAGGGACTTTAACTGCTTGGTCCCAGACCAAGAACCCCAGTTATCTACTGGGGCCCTCACAAGGGTCTTCATTGCTTGGTCCCAGACCAAGAACCCCAGTCATCTATTGGGGGCCCTTAAAAGGGTCTTTTGCCATGGCACTGTTTGTTTGGTCTCAGACCAAGAATCCCAGGAGTATACTGGGGGGGCCCTAGAACTTGGCTAGGGTCTTCGCCATCCTCCCGGAGAATGGCTCTTGCAGCTGCTTTAAATTCAACACTCCCTCTCAGGAAGAGAGTCCTTCTCAGCTACACCAAGCTTGTCACGAAAGTACACAAACTTTGTCAGGGACAGTGGCTTGGTAAAAATATCTGCCGTTTGTTCTACCGTCGGAACATACTGAATGCTGAGAACGTTCTTCTGAACCATGTCCCGGACATAGTGGTATCTCATCTCAATGTGTTTCGATCTGTCGTGAAACACTGGATTCTCAGTGAGCTTTATACAACTCTGATTGTCACAATGAATGACTGTGGGTTCAAGCTCTGAACTGAACAAGTCTGAAAGTAGCTTCCTAAGCCACACTGCTTCTCTGCTAGTAGCACTTGCAACAATGTATTCTGCTTTTGCAGTGCTTTGGGCTATGGAGCCTTGTTTCCTGTTGGACCAGGAAATCATTGCCAAACTCAAACTAAAGTAATATCCGGAAGTGCTCTTCCGATCCACTGTACTGCCCATCCAATCTGAGTCTGTAAAACCATGGAGCATTACACCTCCACTGGAAGTGTATCTGAGACCATAAGCTATAGTTCCCCGAACATATCTCAGAATATGCTTCACAGCAACCATATGTATATGCTTTGGTTCACACATGAACTGACTGAGAGCATTAACTGCATAGCAAATGTCTGGTCTCGTATGTACAAGATACATCAAAGACCCAATGATCTGCCGATATAAGGTGGGATCTTCTGGATCT
>JASDQU010241969.1:112333-128492 GCA_032191745.1 Picea mariana
AGTCCATCATGCCAAATCTGCGGAGTACATCAACTGCATATTTACTCTGTGAGAGAAAGATCTCACCTGGTCTCTGCCATACCTCCAAGCCTAAGAAATAATGCATGAGCCCAAAGTCTTTCATTTCAAACTCTGCAGAAAGCTCCCTCTTAGTTTGAGCTATCAAGTTTTCCTCTCCAGTGAGGAACATATCATCCACGTATAAGACTAGGATAACTGGATGATTTTGCACAATATTTATATAAAGATTTGGATCTGCTATGCTTTTGGTGATTCAAGACTTTGTAGAAAACTATCTATTCTACCATACCAAGCTCTCGGAGCTTGCTTCAACCCGTACAGGGCTTTCTTGAGTTTGCACACATGAGATCTTTTATCATGTATCACAAAACCTTCAGGTTGCTCGATGTATACTTCTTGTTCAACTTCACTGTTAAGAAAAACAGTCTTAACGTCCATTTGGTGAAGTTTCCAACCAAAAACTGCTGCAAGAGAGATAATAATCCTGATTGAAGTATACATGGCCACTAGAGCAAAAATCTCGCCGTAGTCAATTCTTTCTTTCTGAGAGAAACCACGAGCCACAAATCTTGCCTTATATTTTTCAACACTGCCATCTGCTGCATGCTTTATCTTATAAAGCCATTTTGAAGTTACTACTGATTTGCCATGAGGTCTATGGACTATGGTCCAGACATTATTCTTTAGAATATAATCATATTCTTCATTCATAACATCTTTTCACACTTTATGTTTAGAGGCTTCTACAAATGTGGAAGGTTCTGAATCAATTACAGTATTTAAATTAGCTATGAGACTGGAGTACTTATCTGGTTTCTTGCTTTCTTTGAAGGTGCCCTTAGGAGCTGAATGCTTTTCTGCTTCTTTCAATATTTCTCGACACCAGGCTGGTTTCCTTTTAACATGAGGTATCTCCATTGGAAACTCAATAGTATCCCTTGAGGGATCCACTGGAAGTTTTGAGGTTTCCTCCCTCTCATTTAGAAGAGGAGAATCTGAAGAATCAAGTGATGGAGCTTCCTGCTCCTCTGAATCACATGGAAGTTCTCTGGCTCGACGAAAAGCTGTTTCTTCATGAAAAGTCACATCTCTGCTGACTTCGATGAACTTTTGACCTGGGATATAAATCCTGTAAGCTTTTGAGGTTTCATTGTATCCCACAAAAGTTCCTTTCTTTCCAGAGGGCTCTAGCTTAGTCCTCTTCTCTTTTGGAATGTGAATATAGACTGGACTGCCAAAGATTCTTAAGTGATCAACTGAGGGCTTAATTCTGGCGAAAACTTCTTTAGGAGTTTTAGCTTCAAGGGCTTTGTGTGGACATCTATTCTAAATGTAGACTGCAATACTAGCAGCCTCGACCCAAAGTGATAAAGGTAAGTTTTGGTCATACATCATGGCCTGGGCTGCTTTATAGATAGTTCTATTCTTTCTTTCAGCAACCCCATTCTGTTGGGGGTTGTACGACACAGTTAGCTCCCTCTTAATTCCAGAAGCCCGACAGAGTTCGTCGTATTTGAAGGAGTCAAATTCTTTACCGTTATCTGTTCTGAAAACTCGGATGTGTCTGCCTGTTTGATTTTCAACAAGATTCTTGAAATCTTGAAATCTGCTAAAAGATTCATCTTTAGTCCTTAAGAAATAAATCCAAGTTTTACGTGAACAATCTTTAATAAAAATGATATAATAAATACAACCATTCATAGAAGGGACAGTCATGGGCCCACAAAGATCAGAATGAATTAGATCTAAGATGCCATTTGATTTTCTATTACTGAGAGGATAGGGTTTCTTTGTATTCTTACCAAGTGAACAACCTTTACAAACACTATCATGCTCAACAGAAAATACTGGCATACCTGTCACCATCTTTTGCAAACCTGGAAGTGCATTGTAGTTGAGATGTCCAAATCTTCTGTGCCAAAGCTCGCAAGGATTTACGGTCTCGTGCACTAGAGCTTGAACAACTTGACCTGAAATTTTATAAAGTCCACTCTCAGGAGTTCCAATAGTTATAGCATTGTTTATATCTTCATTTGAGGACCATAAGAGGGCCTTCCCTTTGGAGAAAGCTACTGAATAACCTTTACTTTCTAAAACTGGAACAAAGATTAAATTTTTCTTTAGACCAGGAACATAAAGAATTTCATCAATGTGAAAGATATTACCTGAGTGAAATCAGAAAGAGGTAGATCCAAAACCTTTTATGTCACAAGTGCCATCATCACCTAGTTCTACCTTTGCCTTGAATTTTTTGTCTTGATAGTTTGCAAGGTTTTGTTTGAAACCTGTCATGTGTCTGGAAGCACCGCTGTCTTTTAACCAAATCTCCTCTGCTTGGTAATAGTGCCGGAAAGAGATAAGATAAGATAATATTCTCTTTGTTGTTCTTGCTCTTTGGTGGCAGCCCTGATTTGTCTTCTTTGAGGCTTCTCTTGAGATTTAGCCTCTTCAGTGACAATTGAGGCTTGGAATCTTCCTCTTCTTTTCTGCTGAGATGGAGGATTCCTGCAATCTCTTGCATAATGTCCTAGCTTATTACAGTTAAAACATTTAACTTTAGATAAATGAGGATTGAGGTGAGATAACTTACCTTGAGGTTTTTTACCTTTGCCTTTAGCTTGAGGGAACTTTTTCCATTTCTCAGTTTTCGCTGAAAGGGCATGATCTCTTAGAAGTGAAGACTCATTTATGCTTTTAAGTCTTCCTTCTTCTAGGCAGTCATGCCATAATCTGTCAAAGTTGGGCTGGACTTCTCTTCCATTTACCGATGCAAGAGAAACTCCCCATGACTCAGGAAGTCCATCAAAAACAGTTTGCACAAGGTCATCATCATCTACATGAACTTCTATAGCAATGAGCTGATCTTTAATTTGAGCAATTTTGGAGAAGAAGGTAGAAATTGAATCATCTTTTCCCATTCTCAAAGTACGTAGCTGTTTCTTTAGAATTCTTTTTTGAGTTGGTGCCTTCTTTTCATAGAGGTTTGCCAAAGCATCAAAGCATTCTTTGGCAGTCCTTAGGTGACCAATGATTGGCATCATGCTGTCCTTAACAGAATAAAAAATGATTCTCTTAGCCTTGGCTTGTTTCTTCTTCTATGCTGCCCTGGCTGTGTTTGAAGTGGGTTCTTCAATAACCCTAGTAATCAACTCTTCTAGTTCATTCTCTTCAAGAATGTTTACTATCCTGGATTTCCAAGCATTGAAATTAGAGGCCCCTATGAGTTTGTCTTCAACTTTCACTGATGTGGAGGCCATGCTGAGATTTGACTTAGTTTAGATGCTGCTGATCTCTGCAAAACAACCCTAACAAAGTGGATCTGTGCAGGCTCAAGAATATCCTACACCCTAAGCTTTGATACCATGTTAGAATTAGAGAGGCAAAGCAGAAAATCACTGTCTTTTAAAATCTGTTAGAATATAATAGTAATATTTTTGAACTGTAGTTAAGTTAAACAAGAAGTAGGTTTGAACCATGAACCCATTCCTGAGTTATACACAAAGATCAAATCTAGGATAGTATTCTTGTTCACAACTAGATTCAGATATAAGCTAAATAAGTCACAGATCTGAGTAATAGTTTTCTCAAGATCTAAACAAATAGAAGACAAATCTAAGTAATAGATCCACAGTTCTAAACAACTAGATAAATAGATCTAGACAGTACATAATCAGATCTAGAATGGTAGGCAACAGAATAATCAGATCTCTGAAGTCTTACCTCTGATCTCTGAAGAAGTTCATGTCAAACACAAGAGATGAAGAACCACTTAATATATGCTTAGAAAAAGTCCAAGATCATGGATCTACCTCATGGGTGAGATCTCTTGTCAAAGAGAATTATAGGGCAGTCAAAGCTCCACCAGAACTTCACACAAGAACACTCCACAAACCCTCCTGCAAGAATGGAACAACTGGGAGGTGGTACGACTGTCTTAAGGATGGCCCAACCACCTTACTTAGGGTGCCGCGACCTTCATAGGAGGCTTAGATAGGGGACGGTCACATATTAGAAGAGGGTTTGCTGTCTGAGAACGATGGCTGGCTGGTAATGTTCACAGAAGGCAGCAACACAATTGTTCTCAATAGTAAAAGGCACTTATCCCACTCACATATCAGCAAAAACAAAAACAACAGAGACCTGGACCAAATCAGTCACAAAGGAGATATGAAAGTTGCCACTAAAGGGAGCCGCTAACAATAGCAAGGAGGCCGAACTGTTGCAAGAGGAGACCGAGCTATTGCAGAAGGGGGCCAAACTGTTGCAAGGGTGTAATGCGTCACACTTAGGAGAAAGATAGAATGAAGTGTAGAAATAAAGAGGGAGGGGTCTTTATTTATACTTTTGGGTGAGGGTTAATTAAAAGAAATAATAATAAAAATAATATATTTAATTAATATAAATATTAATTAAATATATTTCTCAATTTCTATTTATTAATTATTTCTTGTATTAACCCCTAAAAAATACAAAACACAAACACCAAACAAAACCAAGCCCACAAGCCAAAGGTGGAGGGTTTAGGAGAGGTTTACACATGTCCATATAATTCTCAATGTGACCTTTTTAACTTTATCATCACCGCATATGGGATACATCCCTCATGTGGTCATGCCCACCTTCAAAGAGGGTCATACACCAACAAACACCTGATCAAAGATTAGGTGGCCCCAGAACATCTCTGGGGTCTTATCCACCAAGGTACAAGACCAAGGATCAACCCATGTCCCAGACATGGGTACCCTGGAACATGTCCAGGGGCCCTAGACATATCTAGGGACTTTAACTGCTTGGTCCCAGACCAAGAACCCCAGTTATCTACTGGGGGCCCTCACAAGGGTCTTCACTGCTTGTTCCCAGACCAAGAACCCCAGTCATCTACTGAGGGCCCTTAAAAGGGTCTTTTTCCATGGCACTGACTGTTTGGTCCCAGACCAAGAATCCCAGGAGTATACTGGGGTGGCCCTAGAACTTGGCTAGGGTCTTTTCCATCCTCCCAGAGAATGGCTCTTGCAGCTGCTTTAAATTCAACAATAGGAAATCATAAAGTCTAGCTCATGGAGGCGGGAGGGAGGGACAAAATTATACCAAGTTACAATTCTAGGAAAGTGCTCAATCCATCTTAGAAAGGGATCGTGAAATGTCAAAGGCTCAAAAGACTGACTTAAAGAGTCTGAAGGTTTGCTACCTTGGATGTCATCACATCCTTAGGTCTGAGAATGGACTAGCAAGAACCTAGAGGATGATTGGCAACTTCTTAGGGGAGAGTTGAACGATTGAGATAATAAGCTTCTTCTTAAGGCATTCAATGTACCCTTGAATTCTAAAAGAAGACTTTGCCTTAAAGAAAACTTGGTACAAGAAACATGTTCCCCAACTGTATCCTTAGTGACATAACGAGGTAAAGTAATCAAAGGGAGCTGGACAACCTTGTTGAATTATATAGCTTTGGAAGCTATTTTCCCTATTGTAACTAACAATGTAAATAAAGTTTTGATATAGTGTTAACTTTATGTCAAGCATCAAACACATGACAAGTGTCAACCTTATGCCAAGTCAACCATATGCCATGTGTCAACCTCATAGCACCTCTTAGAGGGCTGCTTAGGGAGGTTGTAGTGGCTAGCTTAGGGAGGCTGCTTAAGAGGGTTGCTTAAGATGGTTGGAGTGGCCAGCTTATGGGGGTTGCTTAGGGTGGTGGTATGACAGTTGCATAACAACTGTCATACAATCCTAAGACAACAATTTAGGGCATCCTCTAGAAGAGACAAAGGAAGTGACCTTTGGGAGCTTTAGGAGGTGGCTCTTGGGAACTTTAGGAGGTGGCTCTTGGCAGCCAGAGGAGGGCAGATATGACAACTGTTATACAACTGTCATACATTCTTAGGGGGCTGCTTAGAGCAGCCAAACCAACCTATAAAAAGGGGCATTCACTTACCATTTACATACCTTTGTTTTGCTGGAGTCTTCTGTTGAGCAAGGCATCTATTTGCTGTAGTAGTTTTTGCTGGTATATGACTGGTATCTACTGGAATTTTCTGCTGGTATATGGCTGCTAGTTCTTGGAGTCTTCTGCTGGTATATGGCAGCTAGTTGTTGAAGTATACTGTTGATACAAGCACTCTATTCTTGTTGAATTCTTCTGTTGTTCCTTGCTGATATAAGGCTGCTACAAATACTATGTTAAAGCTGCCATAACTGTGCTACAACAAGAAGGAAAGTCAATTATCTTTTGGTGAGTTTGTCAAGCTGTTACTATAAGTGTTAGTTCAGCTATTTGTGAAGTTTGTAAGTGCTGAAACTGAGGTATTGTTTCAGCCCTCTGAGTCCTAGCTAGTTACTCTAAAGTCTTGCACTGGTATTGTACTTTGTTGAAGAATCTAAAGAGAAGTTTTGGCTGAGTTTTCTACCCTAAGAGGGTTTCCTAGGGTATACTTGTGTTCTCTTTGTGATTGTCTCACTTTCAGTGATCCTGATATATGCCAGATGTATTGGTATGTTGGTTGTATGCTGTAAATTTGTAAATTTACCTACATGCATTAGTTTTTCAGCAAACCTTGTCACAAGTATCCTGCTTCAGGCAAGCAACGCCCTCACCCTTATCAAAATCTGAGCACAATGATGGTTGATAATCTTCTTCATAGAATAAATCCAAGTGCTCAAAGGAATACTCATCAAAACCCTCAAGGTATGATCGAAAATTGTTATGAGAACATTGCACTAGGTCATCCTTGGGTG
The DNA here is from genome assembly GCA_032191745.1 of Picea mariana. NCBI lineage: Eukaryota > Viridiplantae > Streptophyta > Pinopsida > Pinales > Pinaceae > Picea > Picea mariana. Next base: position 119,093 of record JASDQU010241969.1, read on the forward strand.
TTTGGAAAATATCTGTAACCATACCATCTCCTTGTTGCCACATGTCATAATTATTTGTAACCTCATATGATAGTTGTAAAGGCAACATTTGGAGATGTCCTTCCATATCATAAATGGGATCTTTATTAGAACCAACCACATCCCATTTGCATCTCCCAACATGTATTAACTCATCAATATTATCAACCATGCCATTACCTTTATCATAACATGAAGGGTTTAGTACATCCAATGATTCCCTTACTTCTTCACCTTTCGAATCATAGAATAAGGTCTCATAAAAAATCTGAAGAGGAAAATGATTAACCTCATTATCTTTTTCTTGTGCAGGAGGGATAGGATCATGGATGGCTTCATCAGAGGGAGGAGTACACATTAACACTTCATCATCATGTTTGATATCTTCCGACTCTCTCTCTTCAACCAGGTCTTCATTATCTTCGGTTGAATCATGTATAAATTCTTGCTCTTCCTCATGGGATTGGTAACCTCCTTCATAAATCTCTTCTTTTGTATCGGAGGGTTCTTGTCATTGAGCATGGTACGCACCCCTAAGATCTCCTATAATCTCATTGGTGAATCCTTCGTCCTCTAGGGCTATTTCGAGATTTTGAAGGGCATTCTCATAAGTCTGGCATTGTGGTTTTGCGAACTCAAGAAACCTACTGACGAGATCTATGAAAGAGGATATACCCTTTTCTTCGCAACAACCCTTGATCCATTCTTGTACAAATGATGGTAAGGAAATTATGAACAATTTTGTCAGGACATCCTCCCCTTCAAATTCTATTTCACTTATATACTTCAAGAATTCTACAATGTGAGTAATTGGGAAGCCTTTAAATATTGGACAATATTTTAACCATTGTATATCAAAATAATGTGAGTATCCTTGAAAACTTTCAAAATCAATAGATGGATACACTTGCTCCTAGGGCACCATGATCCCATATTTTGGAAATATCACAAAGTTGAGAGTAAGGTGACACCTTGGAAAAGATCAGTGGAGTCGCCAGATAACCTCCTAAGGATTATCAAAGGGAGTGAGGGAATCACCCTCAGTGGAGTCGCCATGTAAGTTTTGTAAGATGAAGGCTTTGAGAAGAAAGCTTACCGAAAATGTGTCGTTCGAGGAAAATTGATTCAATGTTCCCAGGCAGGGGCGCCAATAATGTTATCGCACAATTTATACTTGCCCAAAGCCTAAAGGCAAGTAGGCCAAGATTGGCGTAACACGGAGGTAGCCCTATAACTGTCACCCCAACAAGGTACCTCTTTCTATTTAGGAGGAAAACTCACTCCAAGGGAGATGTTCCTAGACCTAGTGGGTTGATGAAAGGAAAAAAATAGTAAGTAAACCACCCCTCTCTCTAGGTCATTCAAGTCAAGTTCAAGTCTTGAAAGGGTGAAGCAAAAGGAATATAAAGTGCACCTGCCCCTTATCAATACGACAACAAACGTTTGGGCAACGATAAGTGATAATAAATGCTTCAACAAGACTTCGAGTTTTTATAAATGATTGCTGCTAATCAATGTATGAAGCAAATGATAAATATATAGCAGCAACAATTAATTGATGGCAGCTGTAATAATATCCCGAAAATGAAATTGAATGGACAATATAACAAGATATCTTGAAGTCTTAAATGATAATACTTCGTCTCATGCAAATTCTAGATATATGTCAATCAACAAATAACCTTTAACAGGCTGTCTAAATTGAATGTAACAGCAGCAAATTGACATTCAGAAAAAGTACTTCTTTAAGGCAATAACACATAAATTTGGCATCAAATGATAATAACTTACGTAGTACAATTTTCTGGGCAGTTCTCTTGTTAATTTAGGCTGAATAGGGCTGCAAATAGTGGCTGTAACAGCAGTGATAACAGCAGCTACAGCTTCAGAAATGCACTTAGAATAACAACAAGAAGTAGTTCAAATCCTTAAGGTGATAGTGCCTAGGCTTGTGCAATTTTCTGGGTAGTTTTAATTAGCCAGTTCACCCTAATGTGCTGCTAAAGTTGGTTGTAGCAAAGGGTAATAGCAGCAACAAGTTAGTGATTCTAGACTAGGTTAGTGAGTTAGGTTAAGTTAGTAAGATAGCAAGTAAAAGATTAGTGTAGAGTTGATGATCTTGTCAAAGGGATGATGAGGAGAGGATTAGTGCCTTTTAAGGGTAGATGGAGTCAAAGCTGGTGGCTCCTTTCTAGGGCTGTTAACTTATGATAATGCACACAGTTCAAGAAAAGCCAAGACCTAGGAGGAATAACACCTTAAGTCCTAGGTTTCTTGACCCTAAGAAGAGAGGTAAGCTAGGGTGTAGGCACTTCTAGGCCCTAGCACCTCCTTCCTCTTGAAGAGTTTGTGGATGAGAAGTATCTTGAGCACAATAACTAAGTAAAAACCTTGAGGGAGCTAGCACTTTCGGGCCCTAGGGTTTCACCAATTACTAGATCAATTTTTGAAGCTAGGCAAATAAAAAGTAAGAAAGTTAGCACTTTAAGTTTCTTACTTCAAGCAATAAATACACCATGCGATTTTATAATCTTGTATGAGCAAATAAAACCATACCATTAACCATTCAATAGATGACAAAATGCAGATTTTACTTGCTTGCACCAAGAATAATCATGAATATACCATGCAAGATCATCATAAAACTTCAAAAAATGGATCCAAGTGATAAAAGAGGCCTCCAGGAAGGGTAGCGCCTCACTATTTCAGCGAATTACACCCAACTAGGGCGAAATTTCAGACCTCTCCTTGTCCAATGACAAGTTATGATGAAAAATGAATGTACTTTATGTTTATTTATACAAAAAATTGATCTTTAATTACTTTAGGTCAAAAAATCAGGGCCGACCCTGAATAATTATTACAAAAATTAAATTTACATAACATTGTAGTATAAAACCCTAAAAGGGCGACGTCATGCCCTTCCTACGGTGACGTTGAGCCTTCATGATGGATGTCTGGCCTCAATTGGTGGAACGTTGAGCCTCCCAGGTTCCCAAGACACAAAAGACACTAATAATGCGTTTTGTTTCGGAGGTCCTACGGGCGTCCCCTCGCTCGTGTAAATGAAGCGGGGTGGAAAAGTTGCCGAGGTGGAAACAATAACAGAAGAATAGATGGGGACAGACCCGCCGATGTAGTTAAGTAAGCATCTTCAGTAGCAGCTGCTGCATATCATAATTGAGGTAACCCATGTGTTTGCGAAATCTTCACTTTTCTCCTTAGGCATAATGCCAGAAGAAAAGGGAGGGGAGAAAGAGTGAAGTGAATGCAGTTGCGGGCGTAGCATGCAGGATGGTCGCACCATCAACTGCCAAATGCTATGCAAAATGTCCTCCTTCATTGGAACACTACTGTAGAAAACCCTAGCCCCTTCAGGATGATGTCACGGGCTAGGTGGATGGTCTATAAGCCTCCCAAGGCCATCGTCCATGTGAGTGGAGGTAGGGCTCGTTCGTCTAGGGTCTGCCAAAGTGCCTCCAAGACAATGACTTCCTTCTTCAATGTGCAAATCAGTCACCCCTATCATGCCCCAAGCTTGGGGCTTCAACGTCCATCCATGGGATTTAGGGCCTCATGAAGGTTCGAACTAGTTATTTCCTCATGAATATCTGTCTACCAGGCAAAGTCCTGCAGAGGCAACAAGTACGCCCTCCAAGGGTTCATAAGTCACAAGGATCATAACATGTAAATCACATCCAATAATTAAATCACCCGAACATGTGCATCAAACCCCCCTTGACCCCAAACAAATGCTCAAAGACATTATGCAATTTAACAAGTTTAGGTTTGGAGAGTGTCTCAAGGTGTCCTATTGGGCTAATCCCCCTTAAGTTTGGGGTGATTCCGAGGTGGAGTTTGGTCCAAGTCGTGCAAGTGTATGAGGTGGCATGGGATAAATATTTGGACATGGGGTGCATGTGATAACATGGAAATCTATAGTCTTACCTGTGGGTGCCTTTGTGGAGGGTGAGCAACACGTTGTCATCGATGCAATTGTTTCCTAACCCATTCATTGCCATTTATTCTTAGCTTTCTTTCTTTTAATCTTTTGCTCTTGTGCTACAACGAAATAGTTGAGGGCCATTGCCCCGGCTTGGTGACCAGAGGTGACAGTGTCATCCAAAAAATAGTTCACGGAAATGAGAAGGCTGGCTCGTGATGAGACCTCCTATCCATCAACTAATACCTTGAGTATTCATGTTATCTTGTGGGTCCCCTTTTCTTATTTAGAAGCTTTTCAATGCTTTCTCGGGGATCCCTGGGCGAAGCATCTCGAAGGTTTCAAAATTGGCTTTTAACTCTTGCTAGCTACTTTTACCCTCCGGGCCTTTAGCCCCTTCTTCCCACGATGTAAGGTACAACCCTTCCTAGTGTAGCCAATACCAATGCCCCAAAAAGGGGGAGATGGAAGGAATAAAGATGGAAAGTGGTAAGAATGGAGGGAACGTACGATGACTCTTCAAAGATCCACCCAGTAGCAACCCATCCTAAAGGAAATCAACTTACTAGGGCACGGTGTCACCCTCCCAGGTTTAAACAAGGAAAATAGCATAATTTCCAAGCAAACGTCATGAAATGAAGAAGGATTCAATACAACATGTTCAAGTGCTTCAAAGATCAGAGTGATACATACCATGATACTTGGTCTCATTACCTCGTGGAGCAAGACCCACTGCCACTTCAGGACCATTTTGGTGTGATGGACACTGCTGGTGGCAATATGTGGATTGTACTTGAAGAAAAGAGGGGACCTCCGGGCCATGCTTAGGTCGTTTGACTCTCGACACTCCATGTCTGGAACCTGTGGGTCTCGAGACACGATCTCCTTAGTTATCCCTAGGCTAGGGTATACCAGAGCGAATTTTTGTAAACATCTTAAAGCACATAATTCTACAAAATTGTTGGTTCCTTTTTCCAAACCTTCTTTGAACTTGAAGAAATGATTTTGTGATAAAAACAGGACCCCTTCAATATTGCAAAAATTTTGTGGGCTTGCTTGGCCTCATCAAAAGAGCCTCAAGGAATTGCCTTGTCTATCAACATCTCTCCCACTTGTCTTCGGACTCTGACCTTTTGATCCATTTTACAACCATTAAACAATCCATATACTTGAAAAAAAACTTGAAAAGTAGGCTTCTGAATTCCATTAAACAAGCTGTCATTATGGGCTAGACATATACCCCAAAGAACTAAACATGGGACTGCTCTATATGGTTTTAACTCCTTTCTCCTAAACCATTTTCTCAAGCATTGTTCAATAGATAGTCCCATATTTTTTCCCACCACCAAACCTCTTCTTGCTCAATACCAGGTAACATGACTTTATAACCCACTTTAACTGTATATATACCACTAGCCTTATCTTGTGCCCATGCCAGGGAATCAACTGCTTCCTTAATTCTGATATGACCCTTTCTTAATTCTTGTCATGCCCACACAATGTGCCTTACGATCGTGCACCTCCTGAGGGCATGTGGGTCTACAACGTTTCTCACTTGGCTGCTGGAAACACCAAGTATACTTTGTCTGGAGTACGCCTCTTCATCTAGAGCATACCCATACTTCGTTCTAGGCTACCGACGAGCCACACTCCTACTCTAGTGCAACTCTTGTATACTTAGACAATTGTTAACATCTTAACACTTAGTCATATATAAGCATACATATATGAACATGAGAAACCAAGAGAACAACAACAAAACAAATGGAAGACATACACAAAAATAGTGCAGGCGACACAAATTGTGCCTAACACTCGACTAAGTCTTTGTTATTGCGAAACAGGTACAATATGAACAATACTGGCTCGGTTTACAATTGGGTAGAGTCACACGACTTGCCTCACCTCACCAAGACACTCGTACACAAATTTGTCACCAAGACTCTCTATCGCAACCGTCTCCGCAACCTCTTGCGGTGCACCTCAGACGTGCCCTCAACCACAGGCTTGTTGCCCCTTCATTTCCGTAGACTTCACAGATTTCGGTTCTGATTCACACATTACTCCAACAGATCTGCATTTCCAGACTTCCCGAAAATCGGCCCAAAAAGAGGTCGCTCCACTCTGTTCATCAAATCCACCTCAAGGCAGCACAAGTCCCTCCCATGTGGAGCAACTTGTCTCTTTGAGGGGGCTCGCCCTTCTTCGTCTAAGCTTGCCTCAGAACCATAGAGCTCTTCTTGTACTCCTCCCTTGGTTTTGTGTCCTTGTGCCTTTATAGGTGTCTATTCATGCCAAACGCTGCGTCTCGATGCCCACATGTGAGCCGATTCGTCGGTTCACTAAGTTGCACCCTTTCGTGGACCCGGTCGCCCAAACGAATCGTCGCGCCCCTTTGCGGACCCGATTGCCCAAACAAACCCATGCGCTTGTCAACCATCATGCCCCTTGGGATCGACACACCCCAACCTTGGTCCCTTCAGACTTGGGAAAGCCCCTTGGTGCGTTTGCATGCCCAAGGCATCCACTTGTCCAACTTGAGTGCTGGAACAACCCCAAGTTCCATCTCGTTGAGGACTTGGGTAAGGGTCTTCACGCCCATCTAGTTGAAGACCTAACATCCTGCCTAACCTCAAGTCGTTGTCATCCCCGACAACATCCACAAAATTTGTTATCTCCAAGTCTCCGCCCAAACTCTTTCCCCCATCGCAACTAAGTCTGCTGGAAACCCCAAGTTTTGTGCCAATTGGAAACCCCAAAATTCTGTCAAAGTGGAAACATCAAGTTTTCTTGCCAAGTGCAAACCCAAAGTTTTTCCACAGACCAACCAAACATTACACCAAACTCTGCACGATCTGCTGCCCGAGTCAATATGGTCATTTCACCCAAATCCAAGGATGAAAGTCACCCAACTTTGCTGCACTATCTCGCTGTGATGTTGCTGCCTTGATGCTTTTCGGTGCTGCTGTTGTTGTTGCTGCCTATTACAATTGACTGCTGCCCACTTCACTTCAAAATTTCGCTTAAGTGTTGAACTGCTGTGATCTTGCTATTGCGCTCATACTTCAACCAACTCTGCCATGTCTATGCGAACTGTCGACCCCCACGTCTCGAACTGTTTGGGCTCCAACCTTTGCGCCCAACCCGTGAGCATGCACATCCTCATGCCTGAACTTAGTCTTTTCTCTCCACAACTTCCATCACCTTGTCCAACCTCAAAGACTAAGGCAAGTGTCCATCCTTTCCTCACTACTGTTGCTATCGTCTGATCTTCGTCAAGGAGATTCTACACAATGTCTAAGTGCTGCACTTTGAACCTATCATTGCGTCTGTGCTTTGACTTCCTTTCGTAATTCAATCCATCTGCACAATGATCTCAGACCAAGGCAAGGTCACCCCTCACCTTGCTGCATCATGAAGTCACCCCAAAACAAAGTCATCCGCGACAACTTGACTCCATTGTCCACCTCATGGAATAGTTAGCCAATCTTTTGCACCATGAACTGCACGTCCAAACTGCCTTTGCCCCACTACTTCATCACCTAGTCATGTTGTTGCGTCTACCTCTCCATGCCTTGGAATGGTTAAGCTTCACCTTAACCATGCTGCCCAAAGCAAGAGAAACACCCATGTCCAAGTAATTTCTTCATGCTGCAATTTTCCTGTTCGCACAATCCTCCAAATGAAGGCAAGTCCTCAACTCGCCTCCTTTTCTCAAGTCACCTTACCACAACTTAACATCTATGAAGAGTGTGGCCAATATGCCTACAGTCCTCAAACGTCCCAACAAACTGGCCAAAGTACTCCAAATAGAATGAGTCACATCAAAGAACTTCCAAGCCTTAGGCAGGTTCGAACCAATACTCTGCAAACCTCAACCAACGATCCCCTCCGAATCTCTGAGTCATCGCACAATCATCCGCAAGTCACCAAGGTGTGTTCTGCCTCATCCAATGTCCCATACCAAAGGTGAGCGAACACCACCCAAGTCACTTGGTCTGCATTCTGCCCATTCAGGTTGACTGCCAACAATTCTTGGTTGATTTCTTTACTGACTCCGTACATATCCTAGAACAAAACTGCCTTGTACCTCCTGCAAGCATCCAAATTCTAGCACTGTCATCGTGACTGTCAAGTCATCGTATGACCCAATGAGTTCGAACCAATACTCTGCCAACCTCAACCAACGATCCCCTTCGAATCTCTGAGTCATCGCACAATCATTTGCAAGTCACCAAGCTGTGTTCTGCCTCATCCAATGTCCCATACCAAAAGTGAGCAAACACCACCCAAGTCACTGTTGATTTTTCAATAAGCTAGGTTAAGCATGAAGTTCATTCCATTTTAGCATTTAACCATAACCATAAATGTTGTAGCAACCAAGATCACAAGAAGAAGCACCATGCACAAGAACACAAGAAGTATCCTGGGAAACCCTTCTCAACAACGGAAGAAAACCCAGCCAAATCCTTTGCTATATTCTTCAAGAGAAAGACCTTCACCACCAAGATAAACCCTAGCACACGAGAGGGTGCTCAAACCCTAGAACTCTAGCGCCCAAGAGAGGTGTGCACCTTTTCCAAAGAAGTGTACTTGCTGAAATTTCCAAACTCACATGAAAGATATGATTCCTCAATGGGAAATTTACCTTTACTTATACTAACCTAATTCTGTCAACAGAAGTGTCTATTGGTACAACAGGGACGACCTCACTTAGCTTATAATATAATTAATATTAGCTAGATTAATTATCTTTTACATTAATTACCAATTACATTAAGGTAGGGTCGACCTGTACCCTTTACATTACAATTAGGGTTACAGGCAGGTCTGACTCTTGTACAATATAATAAAGGATCTTGTTAAATTTGTAGCAGCTGCAAGAGCCATTCTCCGGGAGGATGGCAAAGACCCTAGCCGAGATTTAGGGCCCCCAGTGCAATCCTGGGGTACTTGGTCTGGGACCAAAACAATCAGTGCCATGGCAAAAGACCCTTGTTAGGGCTCCCAGTATATGACTGGGGTTCTTGGTTTGGGACCAAGCAGTAAAGACCCCTGAGAGGGCCCCCAGTATATGACTGGGGTTCTTGGTTTGGGACCAAGCAGTTAAAGTCCCTGGATATGTCTAGGGCCCCTGGACATGGTACAGGGTTCCCATGCCTGGGGCATGCGTTGATCCTTGGTCTTGTACCTTGGTGGATAAGATCCCAGAAATGTTCTGGGGCAACTTGATCCTTGATCAGGTACTTTGTTGGTGTATGATTCTCCTTGAAGGTGGGCATGACCACATGAGGGATGTATCCCATATGCAATGATGATAAAGTTAATAAGGTCACCTTGAAAATGAATGGACAAGTATTGCCACCAAGCAACCCCACCTAAAACCCCTTTACCCTTGTTTGTGTTTGTTTGGGGCTTTGTTTTTGTCTTAAGGGTTAA
>JASDQU010241971.1:0-31122 GCA_032191745.1 Picea mariana
ATCCTCGTAACTGGTTTCATTTTTTAACGAGCTTGAAATCAGAAAACCATGCTCAAAGACCTCTGTTTCATTTTTTAACGAGGTTGCCTCAGAGACGCAAAAACTATCCTCAGAGGATTTTCTTCTTGTTCATGGATTCCAAGAGGACAATGCTCCAGAATGACACCATGTCAAGGGACAAAACTTGGTCATGGCTTCCAAGAGGTCTTGACTGGAAGGAAGAAACACACTCTGGAAGGACACCATGTCGAGGGTCACGACAGGAGTAAAGATATCAGGCTCTAACAACCCTATCGAAGAGATCACCATGTCAACTACTAGATCTAAGTCATCAAAAGTTGAAGCCATGGGTGACAACGCAACATAATTGACCTGTGACGGGGGCGATACCGTCTGCATATAAGAACCATTTAAGGAGGCAATCCAGTTGGGGTCAATGAATGAAATTTGATCAATAGTCACAATTCGTCCATCGTGAGGGAAATATATCACACGAAAAAGAGTAGACACAATAGCTTTCATGGCATAGACATATTCTCACCCAAGGAGTAAAGAGAAATCCAAGGGGTCTTGGACTACCATGACGTCAATGAAGACAATTTTCCCTCCCAAAGTTACAGGAAACTGAGGAAGGGTCCCTAAAGGTTGACTAGTTCTTCTGTTAAAAGCTAACAGATTCTGCGTAACCGGCACAAGCTGAGGAAAACCCAAATCTTGCCAAGCAAAAAAGGACAAAATACTAATGGATGCACCTTCATCTATCAGTGTCTGAGGAACGTCTCGACCACAAACCTGTACTGTAATCTGGAAAGGAATGTGAGAGGGAAGATGAGGTCCAGTTAGCACACCCCAATCAAAACGAATGGCCTCATTACTTGGAGGGGGTTCCACGAGAGAAGGAGGAATACCTACCGACATGGTAGATTCTGTATCAACGAGAAAAACATGCGCAGTATCGGGTTTACCTCTAGCGGGAGAGTAGGATCGACCGATGGAGAGATCAGATCGACCACTTGGGTTTCATTCTCCAAGGGGAGAATGGGGTCGACAGGTGGAAACAGATCGACCACTTGGGTTTCACTCTCTAACTGGAGAGTGGAATTGACCAAGGATGGGATCAGATCGACCGCTTTAGTTTCACTCTCTGAGGGGAGAGCAAGATTGACCAAGGATGGTATCAGATCAACCACTTTGTCAACTAGTTCAACTAAGGACGTGACCGGATTGACGACATGATCAATCGGATTGACCAGTGAAGGGACCAGAGTGATCATTCCATCAACTATAGGGGGGTCAAGAGTAAGCTTGTGATAAGTGGCTGGAAGTTGAGGCTATGAAACAGGCATGTCTTTCAGGAATTTCGAGGCTTCTTCCATATGAGGGCAAAGGTGAGTTAGATGACTCCCTTTGCATAACATACACGAAAACTTGGCTCGACTTTTCTTCTTCCCAACTATATCGTGACTAGTTGATGAGAGGTCATCAACATGTTGTTCAGAGGCTAACGACATGGGTTGGTGAGGGTGTGTAGAACATGCTTTTATAACCTTAGATAGACCAAGGAAATCCTTAAGAACATGACTACCCTTACAAATCCTGCAAGGGTACTTGGGCTTACGGGTTGTTTGGGTGATCTTGACATCACCAACACTCCAAGCATGATCAACAGTAACTAGTTTCTTTCCAACACCTTTGACAGTGGTTGGAGGTTTTGACCCTTGTTTATCTTTCTTCTTCTTAATATTTCTTTTCTTCTTCTTCTTATTCACCAGGTTACTAGCTTCAGAACTTTCACTCGATGAAGAAGATGAAACAGAAGGAGACCTTGCAAGCGAAGAAGGTGAAGAAGATCTTACTAGTGAAGAAGGTGAAGGATCAACATGAGGTTGATGCTCTTGGGGGGAAGTGCTTGCGACTGAAGCACTAACTGTATCCAGGATTACTTGAGTGGAAAACAACCATACCGATAATCCAATCATGAGACCTGGAAGGCTCAAAGTAGCGATGTGAGGGGGACCACTGTTTCCGTAAGAAGGAAAAATAAAAGGTTTCCCTAGAAAAGGGGTTCCTTCATTGGTCGTTCTGGGAACTGACGCCATTAAAAAAAAAATCCAACCTAGAGTCTGCTAGGGAAAACACACAACACACACTAAAAATCTAGTAAGCAAGCAAGAAAACAAAACCTTCTCACAATGAGCACACTAGTTGGTGATGAAATCCAACGTCGCAGGAACAAAGTAAGAAGGGGTTGAGATAGAGCAGGTGGAAAAGTTACATTGATGACCTGCTTAATGGACTTACACGCTGGTGCAATCTCCCACACATAATCGTGGGTGTAACCTCCAAGGAGCCCGAGTGAGTTTGGCCAACATTGATTCCAGGTACCATGAAGACTTTTCCCTCCACAGTCACCTCGTGTAAAGAACCTAGAGAAATAGGCCACTAAGGTTACCAATTACTACAGTGATTCCTGGGGAAACAATCGACAGTCTGATCCACACGCAAAGGCAAGGTATCTATCCTGAAATCAACTCGAAAAGCTTCCACTCATAAATGTGGGTATACCTTCAAGTGACCCCCATAATACGTGCAATCTCTACACCAAGACCAACAAAGCAGAGTGGGTAGCTATGCCATTCTTAATGTGACTTCGTGATTGACCCTTGTATGAGAAGGGCTTCTCAGGAAAAAATGTAGTAAGTGGATTTAACTCTCCCTATCATAAGATACTATGTTTGTTTGCAGCTTTGGAAAGTTATCTTTCACACCTATTCCAAAGCCCTACAACTAATCTAATGTAGGTTTGCTACCAGAAAATATAAAAATGTCTAATCAATTTTTATAAGCACTTTATTTCTAAGGCTGTTGTTACTCGAAAGGAAGATGGCGTGGACAATATGGTGTTTTGACCGACTTGAAAGTTATGCAAAGAGATGAAGATGTAATCTTTTCATTTCGATGAGAGCTATGCTACGAGAAGGAGAAAACATTTATCATTCCTGGATGCACAATGTCCCAACATTTTTTAAAAAACTCATCAATATCAATATCTTTAAGAAATGAGCAAAAATACTGTACACCAATACACGATTCATGCCCCCCCCCGGCCATGAAGGGGATTTTTTTTCAGAATTTAAGACCAAAAAATTCCAAGAATCATGCAATTTTGTTACTTCAAATGCAAGGATGCCCCCATTCTAATATAAAGCAAAAAATTAAATCTTTTTGTTTCAAAAATTTCACTAAAAGCAATACTGAACTTTCTTAAAACAAAGAAACCCAAACTAAAAGTTTTCTTTTAAATTGAACTATTCAAAAGAAATCTTATCTTTCCCTAAACAATTCTAAAGAAAACACAGACATTGTAATTGAAAGACACTCAAAGCAAGAGACTAATCCTTCAAAACCAAACAAAGCAAAGATGGCTAAAATCAACTCAAAGAATGTCAAGCAGACTGTAAACAGATCAATATAGGCTCCAAAAGTTCAATCTAGCTGATCAAAGAAAAATTGGGCATCAAAAGATAATAAGACCCAATCCAAAAAAAATTACAAACAAGTTCGTAGCCTAGTAGTGAGGTGCAGTGCGAAAATTAGGCATTTTCGCAGTCTAGACAGAGGTAGGGTGCAAGAAGGTCGCACTGGACTGAACAATAGGGTGCGAAAATCAAGGGTTTTCATAGGCTGTATATAGGTGAAGTGCGGGAATGTCTGTAATCAAAAGGAATTTGGAAAAAGGACAAAGAGTCTAAGTGAACTTTCAGATCCAGAGAGTCTGGATGGATCTCCCACAGACTTAGAGACCAGAAAACAAGCAATCAAAGCAAGGGAAACTAGACTAACTAGGAAACAATCTGTCTCCCCAATGGAGTCACCAATTTTGTTATGGGATAAATCGGTAGGTGCGGACACTAACTGATCTCCCTAGATCCACCTATATCTAGAACAAAACACACTAGAACATGACGCTTTCCTTAAGTTTTAGATATTGAATTTACTAACTAAAGAGGGATAGGTGACATACCATTTAAACACCGCTTCCTCTCGCCATCGCCATCCTAGCTCCGTTCCAACACTCATACAATGATGAACTTGCAAAAGAACGCAACCAACCAAAGTGATAGTAATATCATAAACTCAATATAAACCTATGTATGTGATCAAGGAATCATACAATAAAACACAATAATCTTTATAGGAAAGAATCATATCACCGTATCATATCAAATGTGAAAGAGAGATTACAACCATGGCCTTGATGTCGTAAGATTCCTTCCAACTGTTCTTCGTTCCCCACACACTTCCACTCCTAGAATTCTGAGAGCATAGATATGATAATATTCACAATCTATCTTGACAAAATGGCTCATCTAGCCAAGCCAACAATCTCCAAATCTCAATCCAATCCAAGCTCCAAACTCAAAAGCTCAAAAGCTAATATCATCCAAGCCAACTTTCTCCATGAGAGCTCCTCTCCTTTTATAAGATGAAGAGGATAAGGTGAGGAGGTTAGGATGATCCCACCAAATCATGAAAGCGAGTAAGATCCAAACCATTCAGATGCCACCTCACCATGGCAGTTTCTCCTTCTAGAAGCATAGAGAAGATGCTCGTTTTTCCCACGTATGAGCATTCTCGCACCTTGCTTAAAGAGCAACCTGCGAACCTCTCGCAACCTAGATATGGTGTAGCCTACGAGAATCAGACATTCTCACACCCTAGCCATAGTGCAACATGCAAAAATAATCTTTAATAGGGTTTTCATAAAGGAAAAATGCAACTTCTTTGCTCAGGAAAAGTTCTTCTCCCTTCTTTCTTCAGGAACTCAGGCCATTGACCCCTCTGGAGACTACATACATGTTTACATCATTAACGGTCATAGGGATGACAAAAATAATGTGTAACAAAGACTAAGACAAAATCATTAAAGACTTCATAGAAATGCTGGGAGGCCTTGTGCCTCCATAATGTTTGATACCAGAAGGTTACTGGGTCGAATTCACAGTTTACCTTCTTGCACATAGATAATCTCGGGAATGGACAACAATGCGCTATCGCGAAAACTAGATAGGATGACATAAATGATTTCTTCTCTTTCTTGAATTGCAACAATTGGGCAAAGATTTCAATGGAAATCAACTTACCCTAGTCGAAGAAGGATTTTTCTTTAATCGTAAAATATAGAATGTGCAGAATCATCCAGGAGATGCTAGATGTAGTTTTTTGTCATGTTATCCCTATGAAAAGCCATGCAATTTCTTAGAAAGGGTTTTTCAATGAGCTAACCTGTAATATCGTGATTTCCTCGAGGACGACCGCTGGGTCCTCTAAGAATTCAGGTAAGAGGTCCAATCTATTGTCGTGCCTTTTTAATACCTCCCTGCAATTCTCTCCCTTGAATGTAAGTGTTGGCTTGGGAAGTCTCAACATCTTACATAATACTTGGGGTGATAGAGAAATAGGGGAATGGTCTCGCAACTAAATAATCCGTTGGCTTGGAATATATCTCTCAGCGCACCAAGTGACCAACTCCTTATAGTCAAAGACTCCCAATACACAACCTGCGCGCACAATTCCAGATGTCAAGATAACTTCCTTCTGGGCAGAAGGGGATGAGTAGTAGGAATATGCTCTGGACCACTGAAAACCTTGGTCCTCGCGCCCAAAAATATTCAATGTATCTCAACAGAATTGTTGTCGAGTTGCTGCCATAAGTTGATGGAAACGTTCCTTTGCTCCAGATAATGCTTTAAAATGAACGTCGAAGGAGGATAATATCATCTTCCGTAAACCTTAGTTTAATGCGTCTTAATAGGAGATCTTCTCGAGCCTTTTGCTTATTAATGATGATACTTTCGAACCTATGTGGTGAGTTGTTAGTATTAAAAGCATAATAAATGTGCATTGGGAAGGCCGCGAAGGTGGCGGGGATGGATGAGACCAGAATGTGCTTTGAGACTTTTATGAACCCGGGAACCCGTGAATCTGAGACAACAGGAAGTGTAGAATCGACTAAGTATGGAAAGGCGAGATGGTCAGACATAATCATATTAGGTGGAGTGAGACTTTGCAAATTTGAGGAGTCCGGGGGTTGAATTGTAGATTGCAAAAATTTTGGGTGCAATATGTATATCACGGAACACGGGGGAATGAGAGTTCGATACCGCCAACCCGAGAACCCGCGGTTGTAAAATCGGCTAAGTATAGAAAAGACCGATGGTCAGTCGGACTCGTGATGTGGGGTTTATAGATGGAGATGAGGATTTGTAAGTCCGCCAACCCACGATCATAGAAATGTGACTAAGTATAGAACTAGAAAGGGATAAGAGAGGGGAAGAAGAAAAGGGAAAAAATGGGTAAGTATAGAAGAGGGAAAAGAAAGGGAGAACAAAATTTGGGAAAATAGAAAAGGGGAGGGAATTTTCGGAAGCGTGAAATGACCTCAACAGAAGGAAAGGTTGAAGATGGTGTTGGGACTAGATACAGGTCTGGATAGGGTAGAAGGGTTGATGAGTAATTCCCTAATGGGGTGATTCATGGGGAAATTTTTCAAAGGGGTTACTCTCAAGTAGTGGTTGGAGGCAAGTTGGAGCAGGATCTCGGGGTATTGATCTAACTTCCATCTATTTCTCAAAGGTTGGATATCTTTTGAATTTAAATGTCCAGAAGATGTAGACCTAGTCTTGAAACATCACTGGATGTGGGGTCCTTCAAGCTTGGTTTTGGGTAGATGGGAGCCTGGTTTTGATCCACGTAGGAAACCATGAATAAACAACATATCTAGGTTCTCTTGTTAGGTTTAATACCCCTGTTTTGGTTATGTGTGGATTTTGGGAAATGATGAACCTTTGCTAAAGAAGGTAATGTAAATATTTATGTTAATAAATAAAAGTGGAAATTGTTGAATAACTGTTGAAGGTGTTGCCAATACAGATTATGATGCATGAGAGGGAATGTTAAGGGGAACCAATAATGGTTGAGATGACCCCTGCCAGGCCAATACTTAGCTGGATTTAAAAATGTTCAAACCCAGAACAATCCTTTTTTCTAGAGAATTTATTTACCATTCAAGCTGGTAGTTGAAAATTCTTCCTCAAAAATCAATGAGAGAATGGGCATAGTACCCATATGGAAATTTTTGATCTGACCCATGAATTGGGGGATTTGACAAACAAAATATTGCTAGAGAAGGAAAGAAAAAGATGAAAATCATGGGTAGAAGGTAGAGGATGCAAATGAGTGGGTTTGGAGACCATTTATGAAGAGGAAGAACATGTGAAGCTCTCTGATTCTGAGGAGAATTGAGAAAATATTTTTTTTTGGGTACAATAACTGTTGGGCAGTGTTTTCTAATCAAGTTGATAAATGGGGCTATAGGGAATTTGAGTGATTGAGTGAGCAATCACAACAGCCTCCCTTGCTTGGTGGATAGAAGACTGGGCTACCAGGTTCTTGTGGGAGAAGGAGAGTAACCTTCATCCCTTGTTGTTTGCTGATTAGAAAGGAGAACTCCTCTCACAACATCATACTCTCGTTAGGGGGTGGCTAGCTGTGAAAACACCAAGAGCAGTTGTGACTATGGTTGGGACGAAAATGGTACACCCTTAAGCAATTACAACTCTTTTCAATTTCTAGATAAGTATTTCTTTGCCAAACCTCTATAATGTTAAGTTCAAAGATATTGTAGAATGTGTTTCAGAGCAATGTAAATTCAATTTTCTGTTAAAAGTGGTATGAGAAACTTAGGTGAAATTGTGAGAATGTTACAACTTAATTTCATTTTGATTTACAACCTCACTTCTTAACTGTCTGGGTTTGTAAAAGAGATTCTTGGGAGTGAATGTTGATGTTGATTGAGTTTTATAGTCCATATTATGTGCTAATGGGGATGATTGAACAATTAGAACCTCTACAGAACATCTGAAAAGAAAGAGGTTGATTTCTGCATAAGAATATTTTTTATTTTAAGTTTTTCTTGAAGCTTTTATACCAGAAAATTTAAAGGAGATCAGATCTATATTTGGGCCTTAGGAAAATAACACTAATGTTAAAGAGAAGAAAAGTAATTTAAAAATAAATAATGAGAAAAGAATGAGAAATGCAAATCTAAGTTCTTAGTTGGAAATAAAATGGAATTTAGAAATTGAAGCATTGTGGTTAATTAAGTTTCATTAGAATTTGGTAAGAGAGAAAATTTTACGAGGAATTACACAATAAATTAACGTCCAAAGGGGAAAGATTTGGAAATAGTTTTACCATGGAGGATTTTATTTCCAAGAAACGTAATATTCTGGAAAAGAATTTAAACAAATAATTTGCATAAATTTATATATATAAATGTGTAATTCTAAGTTTTTTGAAAAAGTTGAATGAATGGTAAAGTCTGGTAATTTCTGATAAATTCCCAAATTTACCATTTAAATGTTCTAACATTTGAATAATAAGTTAGAAATTATTATATCACAAACTATAAATCCTTGCCTGGTGCGTGAGTAATGGGAAACTTAAAGTTTTCCCGTTATGTGCAAAAGTTTAAATTGTGTTAAGTTTTCCTAGTTTTTAGAATTCATGCTCTGCACAAGCCATTCTAATCTCCTGAAGGAGTTATCATTAAGGTATTTTAACTATCACCAATTTAATGCGCGAAACTATATTTATATTTATATCCTCTTCAACGTAAAAATATTTATAAATATTATTATCAAAAATCCTTTTCTCTTTCGGAGTTGACCGTCGAAGGTTGGATACGGGAGCACACAAATAAAGTCTGAAGCTTTCGGGGCAATGAATTAAGGTTATATCATGGAATATTATAACAATTAAAGCACTAAATCTAATCCTATCAGAGTCTAGCCATCAGAGTAAATGGAAGGGAGTGTTTGAATGAAGAGAGAAGCTCTTGGAGCGATGACGTGAGTGTTAAAAAGGTCCCACACATATTTTATAATATTAAATTATGCTCTTTCGTGATTGACTGTCAGAGGAATGAGAGGAGCACACATGTTTAAACTCTGAAGGTTACGGAATACGATAGACGGGGTATTAAAAGGTCCCACATATATTTTATAATATTAAATTATGCTCTTTCTTAATTGGTTGTCGGGCGAACGAGAGGAGCACCCATGATTAAAATCTAAAACTATAAGGTCCCACATATATTTTATAATTTTGAATGTTGGTCTTTCGTAGTTGGCCATCGGAGTAACGAGAGATGAGTGAACGCTCGGAGTGCGATAGAATGAGTGGTATAAAATTATATATATTTATTTTATAATATTAATCGCCAATGTTGCACTCCATCCAACGAATCATGTAAGGTTAATAAGCCACCGCATGGTACACTCGCATTCGAAACCCTGACGTGACATACTATGTTAATAATTAGTAAGTATATATATATATATATAATTACGTAAATATTTTGATGTGAAGTAAGAAGCCAGGGTGTGTGATTTATATGTTAATCAAGGTTAATAAACCTTAGTGCATTATAGTTTAATCAATTATATTATAATATAACATAATTAATTAGACTATAAGATAATCCTAATAGGAGTGATATCTAATTAACACCAAAAACTGTTTCGAGATGTGGAATTCCCGAGGTTAAAGGAAGAGTAATTTCTCATTGTTACCGGGCCGGTAAATTCAACTAAGTCAAAATGGAATGATGTTTAGGATTTTAAATTAAATAAGGGTTAATTAACATTAATAAGGATTAAAAAAATAAGATAATAAAAGAGGGATTTTGATGTAATATGGAATAGTTAATCTGAAATATTATTAAGAATGGCCAAGGTGGATCTGGATGGTTGGATCCAATGAATAGTTCTTCGGCATGATCGAAGGTTTGAAAGGGGTGAGTAGAAGAGGGAGTTCAGACAGCAGGAGGTCCGAGGACTGTAGATCTTGTTGAGAGATATGAGATCACAACTGCTAGATTTCACAAAAACCACCCTAGGAAGGTTGTTCCCTTACCTTATCTAGTGATTATTTGGAATCTCTAAGGTACATTGCATCCATAGGATAGAATGAATGAGGACCATTAAATTTGTCGGAGTGTGTGTATTCAGAGTGGTAGATTTGGAGTAGTCAACGAGACCAGGACCAAAATACTCCGATAGGGAGGAGTTCCAAGAAACAAGGTGAACCGTTTATTAAGAATGAGAAATTTGTAATCTCATTTGTTAATAGAGGTGGACCCCACTGGAGAGGCTAACCCAAAATTCAACAAGTGGCTATCCATCGACCGAGTAGAAGTTTCGAGGAAGTCGTCACTATTGAACTAGGTTATCCAAGAACCGTTAGGGAGACCTTTGGCCAATGAAGACCCTAAGACTTTAAAAGGTTATGACCTTCAATCTAGAGCTCGAATTTGGGCATAGTTATAGTCGTCAAAAATCTCATGACAAGCTGAAGACATTGATGTCCTCGAGAAGATACATAGATTATGTTTAAGGAAAAAGTGAAAATTTAATGCCCCATCTCTTAAAAGTTACTTAGGGGGTTGGGTGTCTTACAAAGTGGTATAAGAGTAGGCGACAATACTTGGCCTACTTGGGCTCATGAAAGAGTTGAATAAATTTTCTTAGAGAAACTTTTAATGGGGAGGGTACCCTACCCTACCCTATCCGTAAGACCTTATTTAAACTTTACTATTGAAAATAAGGTTGAGACGTTATGTTGTTTTTACATGTTTTAAACTTTAACTGTATGTTGTTGTTATAGGCTAAATGATGAAGCTGATTTCACCTTACAAAATTACATGTGTTGTTCATAAATTAGTGGATAATTAACTAAGAGAAAATGTTGTTATCAACACTTAAACAATCAATGAATAACAAAGAAAATTACAACATAAATAATGGTGACACATCGTGATATGGGAGAGAGCTCCCATAACAAAGAAGAAGAGTCTGAAAAAAGGAGAGTGGTGGAAACCCCTCCAGATTTGGATGAAACTGTAAGAAGCCTCATTGCAAAATTACAAAGCTTTAAAGCAGACAATGAGAGGCTTATAAAAGAACACGAAAAAAAACTGAAATAAATGCAGTTTTGTTGCAAATCTTGTCAGACATACAGAGGTAGCTGCAGAATGGGCCAACAACTCGTGATGTGGACAAACGTCAGTCCAAGAAAACCTAGAGTCCACCTGAGATAGAAAAACATGGCTTTGAAAGTAGCAATACCAGAAGAACCACCTCAAAGAAGGCCCAACATGGAGCCAAGTGGGATGCTACCATCAAGGATTCATGCAGAGAATCTTCTAGTGAGGGTGTTGACAACTCCAAGGAACTATCCAACAATGAGATTAGTTCATATTCTTAGAGGAGAATAAAGAGGAGGAAGCATTCCAAGAGCCATGACTCTGAAGAGTTTAAGAAATCCAAGCCACCCACTTTTGATGGGGAGATTAAAAAGGGGGAAGAAGCAGAAGCTCAAACAACCATTTTCAACTTGAATGGAAAGGAGATGTCATGAAAATAATTTGAGAAATACTTTAAGAAGAAGTACCTGTCTGAAAGGTACTATGATAAAAATACTAAGGAGTTCTTTGAACTCAATCTAGGACAACTTACCATAGATGAATACATCAACAAATTCATGAAGTTAATGAGGTATGTACGCTATATAAAATATGAAAAGGTGAAGATGTAGTGGTTCATTAGTGCGTTGCCTCAATCCTTCAGAGACCGAATTGAGTTTGATGAACCTAAAACTTTAGAAAACACTATTCAGAAGGCAAGGTACTACTATGAGAAATTGAAGAACAAGGAATAACCTCATAAGGATTGGAAGAAGAAAAGTAAATTGGGATTCAAGAAGAAGGGGTTTAAATCCTCAAGACTTAAGAATCATGGGAAAAGATCTAAAATGATCCTTCCTACTAAGAGTGTGTATTAGCAAAACTTTCCATCTCAGAGTGGAAATAAACCCTTTGGATCATCCTTAAGAAAGACTGATAATACAAAGAGAGAGACATTGAAATATTGGGGATGTGGAGAAGAACATTTGTTGAGGGAATTCCCACATAGGAAACAAGATAGTAGGAAGGTATACAACATCCAAGAAGCTACCATAGTGAATGAAGTGGCTAGGATCATGCCACAAATTTATGCATCCATGGATAATAAACAAGATGACCACCGAGCTTAAGTGGTGGAGATGGAAGGTATGATTGCCAACCATGTTGTTTCCATTTTGATTGACCCTGGTTCTATTTTGAGTTATGTTTCCCCTCAAACTGTTGAGAAATGTAAAATGCAACAAGTAAAACATGATAAATTATGGCTAGTACAAATAGCCACTGAAACAAAAAGAAAGGTAATCAAAGTCATACCAACATGCGGATTCATTATGAATGGGATGTCTACCCAAGAAACCCTAAACATACTTCCTTTAGGATCTTAGGACATGTTGATTGGCATGGATTGGTTGTATACCTATAAAGCCAAGTTGGACTATTACAATAAAACATTAGAGTGTGAAGATGAGGAAGGGAAGAAAAGGACCCTACAAGGAATTCAAAAGCTTGTCTCAATGAGACAAATATCAACCCTTCAAGTGAAGAAGTATTGCAGAAAATGATGTTCTTTGTATGCAATACAAGCACTGAACTCTGTTGAGGACAATAAATCAAGCCTAGAGGACCACCCTATATTGAAAGAGTATAAAGATGTGTTTCAATAAGAGGTACGAGGTATACCTCCAAGAAGAGACATTTATTTCTCAATAGAACTTGTACTGGGAGCGGTACCAATATCTAGATCACCTTATATAATGAGTACACCAGAGCTAGTTGAGCTCAAACTACAACTGAAGGATATGTTGGACAAATATTACATCTGGCCTAGTGTGTCCCCTTTGGGAGAACTAGCCTTATTTGTGAAGAAGAAAGATGGCACACTCAGGTTGTGCATAGACTACAGACAACTCAACAAGATGAAAATTAAGAATAAGTATCCCTTACCAACAATTGATGACCTATTTGACCAATTAAGGGGTGATCTGATTTTCTCCAAGATTGGTTTGAGGTCGGAATACCATCAAGTCCAGATTAAAGATGAAGACATCCACAAAACAACCTTTAGGACAATATATGGGCACTATGAATTTGTGGTGGTGCCATTTGGGATTTCAAATGCACTGACCACCTTTATGTGCTTAATGAATAATGTGCTCAGCAAGTTATTGGAAAAATTTGTGTTGGTTTTCATAGATGATATCCTAATCTATTCTAAGAACATGGAAGAGCATGAAGAACATCTCAAGTTAGTGCTTCAAGTGCCGAGAAAGCACAAACTCTATGCAAAGTTTCCAAAAACAAGTTCATTACTTAGGCCATGTCATCACTGAAGAAGGAGTGGTAGTTGATCCTGTCAAGATCAAATCCATTATGGATTGGCCTATACCAAAATATGTAGTTGATATTAAATATTTTATGGGCCTAGAAGGCTACTATAGAAGGTTCATAAAGGGGTTTTCCAAGATTGGTTATCCAATCACCTCCCTACAAAAAAGGGAGTTAAATTTGTTTGGACAATAGAGTGTGAAGAGAGTTTTTAGTAGTTGAAACACCTTTTAACCAATGCACTTGTGTTGAAAATTGCAGACCCAAACAAGGACTTCCTTGTGTGTACATATGCCTGCAAAGAAGGACTCAGAGGAGTCCTCATGCAAGAAGGGCATGTGATTTGTTATGAATCTAAAAAATTAAATGAGCATAAAGAAAATTATGTAACACATGGCTTGGAATTGGCTTCCATAGTACATGCTTTAAAAATGTGGAGGCATTACCTCCTATGCAGAAAATTTGTACTTATGACAGACCATAGTGGGTTGAGATATTTGTTTGACCAGTCCAAACTCAATGCTAGGCAAGCTAGGTGGATGGCTCTCCTTAGTGAGTTTGATTTTGAAATCAAACACATTAAGGGAAAAAAATTAGGATGGATGACTCCCTCAGTAGAAGCATTAAAGTGATTCACTTGGCATCTATAAGAACTTATGAATCAAACATCAAGGAAAGGGTTAAAAGTGCATAAGAAACATATGAGTTTTTCACAACTGTAAAGGCATATCTAGAGCAAGAGCCCATAAGGATGAATTATGAGGGCTATCAACTGTTGAATGATGGCTTTCTAACCTACAAAGTTTGGTTGTATATCCCAAATGGTGACGACTTGAAGAGGTTAATCATGGATGAACTACATAAAATACCATATACTGGCCACCCTCGTTATCCAAAAATGATCTCAACCACTAATAAATTGTTTTATTGGCATGGAATGAAAAATGGGATAGTTGAATACTTAGCTAAATGTTTGGAGTGTCAGCAGGTTAAAGTGGAGCATACACACCCAACAGAGCTGTTGCAGCCCCTACCAATTCCAAAATGGAAATGGGAAACCATCTCCATGGATTTTATCTTAAGATTTCCCAAATCAACCAAACATAATGATGCCATTATCGTAGTTGTGGATAAGTTGAGAAAGGTTGCTCACATCATCCCCATAAAATCAACTTGCAAGGAAATAGATATTGCTAATATTTCCATGAAATAAATATTTAGGCTGCATGGTATGCCTACGAAAATCATATCAGATAGATGTGCTAAATTTACTTCAAAATTTTGGGAACTTCCGAATTAGGCGAAGAAGAAGTTCCTCGAGAATGGGAACTTGTGCCAAGCTGGCACCTCAGTTTTTTGGACCTTTTGAAATTATGGATAGAGTGGGACCTGTAGCATATAGACTAGCACTTCCTCTCACAGTGAAAGCATATAATGTTTTCCATGTTTCGTTACTGAAGAAATATGTACATGATTCTAATCATATAATTGACTGGTCTGTGATCCAGGTGCAACCAAAGGGAGAATTCATGCCAGAGCCACAATGCATACTAAACATGAAACAAATCCCACTCAAGAACATAAACATTGCATCAAGGTGTAGTGGAAACACTTTGGTCCAGATGAAGCTACATGGGAAATGGGGGATGCCATGAAACAAGCATATCCATTTTTGTTCATTTTTGCACATAAATATCATTGCGACAAGTAGAACATTGAGGACGATGTACCTTTAAAGGGGAGTGTTATGAGAAATCTTACCATGCAGACAAGTTAAGCTCCCCTTTGGACCAAGACCCATTCTTTGGTCCAAAGACAGAATAAAACAAATGGTTGCTACTTTCCTTATAGATCTAGTTCATAACCAATCAAAATGAGAAAGAGATAGAATGTGACGTATCTTGTTTCGACGTTTGTCCTCACTGCTCCAAGATTCAGGCCCGATCTCCAAGCTCCTTAGTGCGATTTGAGACCTACGATGAAAAACAAAGAAATCATTTCTCCTACTCTATGTGATTATATAAAACATATCTATCTATACCCGATTTGACTTAAGCATAGACATTACAGTAAATGATCATAATGAAAGGAATAGGACAAGTTAATATTAATGGAAATCTAGAAGAAGGCACTTACAAATAAAGTTAATGTTGCTGCAATATTCTCCAAGCTCTCCTCGTCCAACCCTCGCATGAAAATTTTAAGATCAAAATGCTAATACTTCAATGAATTCCCTCTCTCAGGATCAAAGGTTTGACACCTGAAATATTCCTCCTTTCACCTTGGAATTCCCTCATTATATAGGATTTGGAGGCTTAATCACCATGGAGAAGATCACTCACTAGATCCACTAAATTGGGATCTCCAAGATTTTTAGGGAGAAAATATCTCTCAAGGATTTTAGGGATAAAATATCTCTCAAGATCCATCAAATTAGAATATTGGTTTGAGAAAATCTCTCAACCATCCATGAGATTCTCAACTTCTCCTTGAGATTAGGAAACTAAATGCGAGGTGGATTCTCACACTAAATTAATTTTCTTTTTATGAATAATAATGAATGATTCATGTGCACATAATAATTTGACCTTCATATGATATATTTCTCCTTGACACTAGCTAGGGATTGTGACAAATGTTCTTTCATGGTGTCAAGGTGTTGTGACACTTAGTAAAGTCCATGTGACACTTAGTAAGGTGCATGTGGCACTTGACAAAGTGCACACGACACTTAGTAAGGTGCATACGACACTTTATGGCACTTGTGACACTTAGGTGTAAATAGGTGTGACACTTAAGTGTGAAATTTTGGTGTGTAATAGGGAGGGGATTGTAAAACCCGTATTTCCCTCAACTTGTAAGTATAATTATATTTTGCTAAGAGACTATGAACAGATCGATTATGTGTGGATTTTGGGAAATGATGAACCTTTGCTAAATAAGGTAATGTAAATATTTATGTTATTAAATAAAAGTGGAAATTGTTGAATAACTGTTGAAGGTGTCGCCAATATAGATTATGATTCACGAGAGGGAATGGTAAGGGGAACTAATAATGGTTGAGATGACTCCTACCAGGTCAATACTCTGCTGGATTTAAAAATGGGCAGACTTAGGACAATCCTCTTCCCCAGACAATTTATTTACCAGTCAAGATGGTAGTTGAAAAGTCTTCCTTAGAAATCAATGAGAGAATGTGCAGAGTATCCTTCTAGAAGTTTCTGATCTGACCCACGAATTGGGGGATTTTACCCACAAAATATTGCTAGAGAAGGTAAGAAAAAAGAGGAAAATCATGGGTAGAAGGCAAACGATGCACATGAGTGGGTCTGGAGACCATTTCTGAAGAGGAAGAACGTGTGAAGCTCTTTGGTTCTGAAGAGAACTAAGAAAATAATTTGTTCTTGGTACATGAACTGTTGGGTTGTGTTTTCTAATCAAGTTGATAAATGGGGCTGTAGGGAATTTGAGGGATTGAGTGAGAAATCATAATAGGCCCCCTTTCTTAGTGGATAGAAGACTAGGCTGCCAGGTTCCATTGGGAGAAGGAGAGTAACCTTCATCCCTTGCTATTTGCTGAGAAGAAAGGATAATTCCTCTTAGGGCATCATACTCTGGCTAGGGGGTGGCTAGTTGTGAAAACACTAAGAGCAGTTGTGCCTATGGTTAGGTGGAAAATGGTACACCCTTCTATTAGCACTCCAGGAAACTCTCCTAGGTTGTATATCAGAGATGCCTGGTAAATTAACCTTTTTGTAACTATTTTCTCAATAATGGGTGTGGGTTTGGATCAAGATGAATATCTTAATCACTGGATTATATCTTCAAGATAGTCTATCTATATTCATGCAATACAAGGCCTTCAGGAGCTATTATCAGATAGGTTTGTAAATCAAATGGATAAGAAAACCAATCAATTAACCAGAACATACATAGGCAATATATATATGATGGGTCAACGAACTAGCCAAAGATGCTTATGATTCTTGCTTAACAGTCAAAAGTAAGATGACAGTTACCATGGGACCATTAAACATAGACAAAAGAATGATTTCAACTCATATTCATAGACAAAGATGAGGGAGAGTCTGACAATAACAAATGAAAGAAGCTTGCAGGCTTTATATATTAAAGAAAGTGTCTTTTTACAACAACAGTAGATTATAGAACTCAAAATCGAACCCTGTGTTCATCAAATGTTCTTGGATTTATAGCCTTTGACAAACAGTTTCCAGATCCTAGATTACTGGATCGAATTTTTCCAAAAATAGAAAATTAGTAACTGGTCCAAGAAAGAAGATAAAGATCCTATAAACTAGATCAATTCAAATTCTTGACTGATCTTTATGTTCTTCAGATTCTTGGCAGGTGTAGTAAGCCTTCCGAGGCTGCTAGATCTCATGTGATATGGGAGGAGTCGAACCCGACATCTATTGACAGTCAAACAGTCTTATATCCTTGAAAATAGCCAACCGTTGTTTACCTTTCTATCTTATAGAGCATCTCCAATACCAAAACAAACTCTTGATAAATATGTCATTAATTATCTTCCATCGATTGGAACCATTTTTGAGGCTTTTGAACAAGGAAAACTTGGACCTGTGCAAAAACATTAGCTTTCTGCCTTATCAGTGCTTTCAGTAGCTAGAGTATATAGAATTCTGGCCGATTAGCTACCAAAAGTTCTGCTTTCGGTGGCTAATGAACAATCGATATGTTCGCCTAAGCCACCGAAACCTGAGATTATCAAAATTTCAAAAATACCCTTGTCTTGGCTCAAAAATGCCTTAGGACGAATCTTTTAGGCTTCTGCATCTTGCTCAAAATTTGTAGGGTTACTAGCTGCCTTTGGTTCATTGCACTGAACTGCCACCTCTACAAGGGTCTCAAGAGAAGCACATGCTTGGTGTTTTGAAGACATAGCTTTTTTCCTCAAATCCCTGACCTTTTTCTTCAAACACTGAGCTACTCTCCATAAGCTGTTGTAGTCTTTTACAATCTTGTCCTTCTTTTTCTTCTCCTTTATGATTTCATGGGCTAATATTTCCAAAGCTGAGTTTCTTTCTGCAAAGTTTTTTGACAGAGTTTCATACCTGGTTTTTATTACCCTTTCTAGCATTTCTTTCTCGACTAGCTTCTTCTTAAGCTTCTTGATTTCTTTTGATTTACTTTGCTTCACTCGTTTTCTAGATGAGACATCTGCAATTTGTGGTTCTTGTTCTTCTCAGGGCGTAGGTGATGGAAGGTTCTCATAACTTGCTGTGTATAGATCCAAAAAAACATAATTTTCACGCCCTGTGGTAACTGAATCCTCGTACCCTGTTTCAATCTGGTGCTCTTCATTCTCTGAGTCTGTATAAGGAAGATTTAGAATGTTTTTGTTTGCTGGAGATTCTTTGGCCTCTTCTTCTTCATTGTTAAAAAATAATTTCTTCTTAGTTTTTCCCAGCTTGGAGGAAGGAGAGGGTTGATTGACTGGGGTTGGAGAGATGACTCTCCTCCTCCTCTTTCCACTTATGGGAGTGGATGACTTCTTGGAATGAGGACTCTTTTTTCCCTCTCACTAAACCTCAGTTTGGAAATCATTCTAGAATAAGAAGTAATTCCACTCTTTACCTCTTCTTTGCAACAACTCAGAAACCAAAATTTTGATTAGACTATGGTGGGATAATCTTCCTGCAACTTGATTAGGTTTGGATTTGACTTGATGAGCCATCTTGGATAAGCTTCAGTGGAGGAAATAGGGAAGATTGAGTGGGTTTCTACTAGTCAAATGGTTTATAAGTTTAAAATGGTAAATCATCACCCTGTTGTATCGCCCTTCACAAGTTATATAAACCATTATAGCTTTTAATAACTACTGCCATTTCTCTTCAAGGAAAGATACAAGAATATCTTTCTTCCATATCAAACCCCTGTGTTCTGGTTTTAAATAAGTCCTGAATTCAACATTATTAATAACAATAGTTTTAAACCATTTATCTCCAGTCGTGGGAAGCTCTGTCACTTCGGATATGAGGGATTCATCTATCTCGAATTCATCCCAGCTGATGATTACTTTCTTTCCATCGAAATTGAGGGCAAAGGCCTTTGCCACTTGCTGATGAAAACTATGTAATTTTTTGCAAAAATTGTAACACCCTGCATCCTTGAACATTTGACATACCTCCGGGTGTGATTCCAGGTAACTGATGCCATTGAGCTCCTTCCTCAGGGTTGATGTTCCTTTCTTCATTTGCCACAATGTTTTCGCACACATGTGATCGAAGGAGTAGATTTCAGGGGAGAGTTACATCGCATAGAATTAGCGAAAATCGGCTAAGCTGTGATAGAAATGAGATAACTAGGGTGAGATTTATAACGTGGCACTGATTACAAGGGGTGCGGAAAAATGGTTGATGATTTGCAACAGTCACAACAGATAAATGAAACAAATGGAGGGTACGTAAGCACATGGCTTAATGATATAATGATATGGAAAGATTCACTTATATCACATAGGGATCAAATTCCGGTCGTGAACAGTTCTTTATCCAGTCTTTTCGGCGGCTTGTGCAATCATAGAAATGTCGAACTCGTCGGTTGAAACATGTGATAGGACGTGCTGGGTCTTTCCCCGCTTCAACGATTTCGGTGGCTAAAATGGCCCTAGATTCCTTTATTTAAGCTGCCGAAAGCTAAGGCTTTCGGTGGCTAATGAACAATTGAAATGTTTGCCTAAGCCATCGAAACCTGAGACTTGAATTAGATCAAATAAAAACTGAACAATCTTTTATTTAACTTTATTACATGCGTAAAGCTTTGAGAAATGAACTTTGAAAAATTTAAAAAGTACCTTTTAAAAAGACTTCCTATCCCCTAAAATGAAAAATCTCAATTGATTTATTTGAGGAGATAACACTGGTTCCTATTGGGGGTGAAAGCCTCCCTGTGAGGTTTCAAGAACCACAGAACCAATGCCTTTCCCGAAAAACTAAAATTTAAACCTATCTACTAGTGTTTCCATTGGGCATGGAGTTATTCTGTAAAAACAAAAGCTAAAAAATAAAATTACAATGACAAGGCTTCAAAGCCTTAGATAAAATAGAGTTTCAGAAAATGCCCATTGACTGGGCCACCAAACATTTCTTCACCTTCCAGACTTTGCAGAATGAAGGTGTTTTTGTGTTGTACTTGAGTTATCATGAAAGGACCGGTCCACAAAGAGTCAAACTTGCCGTGCTTGCCTTTATCTTGTCTGAGGGCATCCCACTTTAGAACCCAATCACCAACCTGAAAATCATACACCTTTGATTTTCTATCAAAAGTATCCTTGATCCTCTTTTGATGAGCCTCTGATTTATCCACCAGCTGTTCTTTGACTTGCTGCAACTCTACCAAGTCAAGCATTCTTCTTATCATATCATTTGATTCAGTTTGTTCCTCCTGAAAAAACTTGGCCACTGGCAAAACTAGCTGAATAGGGAAAATGGCATCAGTGCCATAAACCAGTTTGAAGGGAGAAGTTCCTATGGATTTCTTGTTAGTTACTTTGTTTGCCCAAAGAGAAAACTTTAGTTTAGAATCCCAATTCTTTTGATTCTCCTCCATCAATTTTCTGATGATTCTGATTAGACTCTTATTGGATGACTCAGCAAGGCCATTACCTCGAGGGTAGTAGGAAGTAGAGTGTACCAATTGAATGCCCGCTGATTTGCACATGTCAACCAATGCATTAGCTTTGAAAGCTACTGCATTATCTGTCACTAGCCTTTTTGGGAAACCGAATTTGCTCAGGATGTTCTCATAGAGAAATTTCATGATGACTTGATGAGTGGAATTTCTAGTGGGGATTGCCTCTATCCATTTTGTAAAATAGTCAGTGACTACCAATATCCATTTATGCTGACCACTAGATGAAGGATTAATCTCGCCTATGAAATCTAAACCCCACTGTGTAAAAGGACCATTCAATACAATAGGTCTCAGGGGTAGAGATTTTAGTCGTTGTTTTCCTGTGAATCTTTGACATTTATTACAATATTTCACAAAGGCACACACATCTGAAAAAAGAAAAGGCCAATAATACCCAACCCTTAAAATCTTATGAGCCGTGGTCTTCCAGTAATGATGGCCTCCACAGATACTTGAATGAAACTGATGTATGACTTCAATTGACTCTTCTTTGTTTAAACATCTTAGTAGTAAACCAACATGATCTTTCCAATACAAAAGATTATTATTAATGAAAAATTTAATTGCTCTGAGCTTAAGGGCTCGGGCTTGAGTCATGCTAAGTTCAGGAGGAACTTCCAACTTTTGTAAAAAATGAATAATACCTGAATACCACTCACATGAAAACAAATGCTCAACCACTTGTTGGTTGTTATGTTGTCCTTCCACTGCTGCCTTTGTTTGCAAACTTGTTGAACTTTCCCCAATGAAATTTATGTCCAAAAGATCACAATTTTCTTCCGTCAAAATCTTGGCAAGGCCTTGGCCTTTTACCAACTTAGTGGGCTTCACTTCTATGTCTAACTCGATTAGCTTTGCGATCCATTTAGCTCTCTTCCCATCAATATCACTGAGTCAAGACATCCTTCATAGAGGCTGAAGGAACATAGGCGATAACCTTTGCATGGAGAATATAAATTCTGAAAGCTTTTAACGACTTAATGAGAGCATAAGCTTGTTTTTCTATAGGATCATACCTTAGTTCAACATCTTTGAGTATTTTGCTGAAAAAGGCCACCGGGTGATCAAGACTTTCATTATATTTTTGTAACAAGACTGCTGCCACCATGCCATAGGAAGCAAAGGAGAAAATATAGAATTTCTTGGTGTAATCTGGACTGATTAGAGTGGGGGATTCCATGATAGCCTGTTTGATATCCTGAAATGAACTTCTTGCATTGTCTGTCCACTTTATCTTAGATCCCTTTTTTAGCATAGAGGTTATGTGTTTCACTAACTCAGCAAAATTTGGAATAAATCATCTGACAAAATTTATCTTACCGAGTAGAGATTGGATATCAGTCTTTGAACTTGGTATGGACAACCTCTGAATTGCTTCCACTTGAGCTGGATCAATTTTCACACCTTCTGCTGAAATGATGTGGCCTAGGAGCTTGCCCTTCTTGAGAGAAAATTGAGATTTTTTGGGGTTCAACGAAATCCCAAACTGTCTGCATTTCAAAAATACTATTTTCAAATGCTTCAGATGCTCTTCATGACTGCTAGAATAAACTGTGATGTCATCAAGATAGATGAGGACAAACTTGTCCTTTTCTCCCACAAAAGCTATGTCCATGGCCCTTTGAAAAGTGGCCTCGACATTCATCAAACCGAATGGCATCTTGGCGTACATGAAGGTACCCCAAGGAGTGGTAAAGGCAGTTTTTTCTTGGTCATCAGGATGTACATAAATCTGGTTATAGCCGAAGAAGTTGTCTAGGAAAGACATGATAGTGGCCCCTGAGATTATTTGCAGCAGATGTTCCATCTTGGGTAGGGGATAGTTGTATTTCTTTGAGCATTTATTTAGGTTTCTAAAGTCAACACATAACCTGATCTCACCATTTTTATTTCTCACTATTACTAGATTTGCAATCCATTTAGAGTATCTTAAAGGAATTATAATTTTGGCATCAAGGAGCTTTTTGATTTCTTTTTCAATTACAGGCAATAGGAGAGGACTGATAGGTCTCAGTTTCTGTTTGAAAGGGATGGTGTCTTTCTTAAGGGGAATCTCATGTTGAATGACCTCAGAATCATAGGTTTTCAGATCACTGTATTTCCAGGCAAAAACATCAGTCAATTCCTTCATAATGCTGCAATATTCAGACTTCTGATCAACAGTTAATTCAACGGATAGATTTATGAATTTAGGACAATTTTGGCTTCCTATATTGTGGTCATGGATAGCAGGATCTTTCTCTTTCTTATCAGGTTTGTATGGGACATCGTTATGATCGAAAATCTTCTCAAGGGGTACCAAACCCCGAGGTATATAATTGTTGGGCAACTGAACGATATCATGTTGACCCATTTTTATTTTTAGCTTAAGCTTCTTGTATTCCTCTACATTTTGATTTTTTTGGTCAATATGCATATCAAAAAATTCATCTACCACCTGGAGAAATCTACTAATCTCATCATCATCTTCAAAAAATTTCCAATATTTAATATTGTCGGGTAGGGATGGTCTATATTTGACTTGGATTTCATAATTTAGTTTGGGAGGCATGGGAGGAATAAACATACTAATTGAGATAGCAAGGGAATCAACAAGATGATTCATAGCTCTGGGTACATAAGAAATGTCAGAAATGGAAAATGAGTCCTTGATTTTCCATACCTCATCCCTGTAGGCTTTCAATCTGACATGTTTTGCTTGGAAAACACTGTTCACTTGTTGTATGATGAGATCCATGTCTCCAAACACTTTTATTCCTTTGATTCCCATCTCCTTGGCACAATTTAATCCCAATAACAAAGCCTCATACTCTGCTATATTGTTAGTAGTTTTGAAATCAATCTTAAAAGACAAATGCATAACCTCTTTCAAAGGAGAAATCAAAACTACACCTGCACCTGCTGAGTCTTTGGTACTGGAACCATCAAAGAACATGGTCCACACGAGAGTACTCTCTCCATCGGTCTGCTGATAAGTAGGCTTTGTGATCTGCAAAGGAGCTGGCTGAGAATCATCTATTTGAAGAATGCATGATCCAAAGTCTGTGTCTAAAGCATAAATGGGATGGTTTACATAATTTTTTCCATCACTAATGATGTAGGCAAGATGATTCTCTCTGTAAAGTCTCTTTAGCTCTCCTCCAAACACCGGGATTGTGGCATACAAAATATCCATCTGCAAGGTACCCGCCAGCCTTTTGCTCCATGAACGCGGCAAGAGGAGTCTGAACTTGGGTGGGATATCAACCACCACAACATCCATTACCATGTTTCTCATTGGTAGTTGGGCAAGGTTTATAACAAGGTCTTTTATGAGACCGAGGCATCTGACTTTCCTAGAGTCGAAAGAGAAGAGGTCATGATAAGGTTTTTTGATGTCAAGCCCAAGTTCATCCATCATTGCTTTAGGCATAAGGTTGTGTGATGCTCCTGATTCAAGCAATTAGTTGTGAAGGATCTTGTCATGGATATTTAGGGATATGTAGAAGCTTGGACAAGAATCATCTCGGTCTTCTACCATAGGTCCTATAGTCACTGTGGGCTTGTCTTCTTGAAGGTTTATGTAATCAGTAGTTGGAGGAGTCTTTGATTGAAGGGACTTCAGGATAGCATACTTGAAAATATCATTCTTCATAAGTTTAGTCAATGGCATAGGTATTTTTACTTTCTGAATTTCTGATTCGAAATTAAAAGAGTAAGATAATCTATCAGAAAGTTTTACCTCATTAGGAGGAGCTCTGAGGGTGACTTGTTCTTTGGCTTTGGGCTGCAATTGCTTCTACTGCTGTTTTTCAGGAGTGGAGGTCTACTTTACAGGAGTAGTAGGTTTCTTGGCAACAACCTCTTTCTTTTTCCCGGGAGCAGCAAGCAATGGATTTGGAGTAGCAGTCTTAGATCTTAAATTGTAACTTGGCTGATCATCTGTCTGATAAAAAGATTCTTCAATGCTTGCCTCATGAATCTGCTCATCCATTTGGGCTTCCTCATAATCTACTTGTGTCAAAAAGGAGGAATCATTTTCATCCCCAAAGCAATTGATGTCATCTTCCTCTTCAACTTCGTCATGAGATAGCTCATGTTCTTATTCTAGCATTGCATTTTGGAAGGGGACCTTGATTCTTTGATCATCAGCTACATTCTTGTCTCTCAGAAGGATCTGGACCTGCTAGTTGTTGCTTATGTAAGGAAATTCATTGGGATTCTTGGGAACATAAGCATTAGGCTCTTTACTTCTTGCTGGTTGCTGATTTTGAATTTTCAGTTTTGACATTTCAGAGGTCAAGCTATCATCTTGGCCATCTTTTCCATTTTGGTATTTGAAGAAGAAGGAGGATCAACATACGACTGCTTTCTCTCAAATTTTCCTTTAAGTTTCTGAGATGCCATAATGTTAGATTCAACCTCAAGAGAAACATCTTGCATTAAAGCAAGTGTGGCTGATCTTCTTTCTCTAAGGATTAAGCAAAATTCTGGATCAAAGGCAGAAGAGTAAGTGATCTTTGCTGATGCATCAGTCAACTTGATCTCTGCAGGAATCTTGCTGAACGTCTTATTAAATATTTTGGTGAAGTCTAAGACCGACTCCCCATTTTCTCTTCTTAGATTTCCGAATTCAGAGATGTAATATAAGAGATCTCTTCTTTCTCCCCAGTGTTTCAAAAACACCTCATCTAACTGCTCAATGCTTTCCATTGAATTTGCTGGCAGTTCCTTGAACCACTTCCCGGCTTGGCCATCCAAGCTTTGCACAAAAATTCTAGTCCAAACATATTCCTCCAAAATGTTAATGTTCTCAGCATAAGCATAGAAAGCTTCTATATGTTCTTCAACAGTATAATCCCCGGATTCGGTAAACTTCGGCATATATTTATGATAATCTCCTATCAGCATGGCTGATAAGGGATTGGGCAACACAAGAGGGGCATACCTATTTGCTAAGATTTGTTCCATTTTTGTCAAAGGGACAACCATGGTAATATTGGGGGTTGATGCAGAGGAAGAAGCTTCCGAATATGATGACTGAGAGGGGATAGGTGAGACTTACTTCACTGAGGAAAGAAGGAGAAGCAGTGGTAGGATGACTACCCTGGGAAAAATTTCTTGAATAAGGTGGAAAATAAGAGGTTATGTAAAACTGACCAAGCAGTAAGGCTAAGTTTTCTTCACCCTTAGAGGAAATATCTTGCAAAATATCTTCAAGAACGAGAAGAATGAATGAGTATGGAAAACACCCTCTACAGGCTTAGTTGGTGAAAAATTCAAAGAAGAGGAAGAGTTCTTTTCTTGGAGGGATTCCACAACTTCTTCTCTTAAATGGGATATGGTAACATGCTTAGAAATAGAATCTATAACATCAGAGGAAATTGAAGGCTCATCACCCTTCAAGATTTCTGACACAATCTCAATTTTCTGAGGACTAGAAGTTTCAATAGAAGGGGATTCAACAAGAGGTTCTTTAGATACAACAGAAAAAGTGTTTCTTGAAATACCTAGATTAGATGCTCTTGTAGATCTGGAAGTTTGTCTTTGCAAAGCTTTTCCACTTCTGATGATCTTTTTAGGATCTGGAACTGGTGCTGCCAGTGGTCTTTCTTGGTTTGCCCTGGTATGAGCCCTTCTCGGAGCCACTTTATTCCAATGGAGTCACCAGATAGATGGTTACAACCCAAAAATGTGTCCAAACTTTGTCTATAATCAAAGTTGGATCTTGTCATCTCCCAAGGAAGCTGAGCTTCAATATCCTTTCCCCGGCAATGACGCCAATTTGTTAGCACTCCAGGAAACTCTCTTAGGTTGTATATCAGAGATGCCTGGTAACTTAACCTTTTTGTAACTATTTTCTCAATAATGGGTGTGGGTTTGGATCAAGATGAATATCTTAATCACTGGATTGTATCTTCAAGACAATCTAGCTATATTCATGCAATACAAAGCCTTCCGGAGCTATTATCAGATAGGTTTGTAAATCAAATGGATAAGAAAACCAATCAGTTAACCATAACATACATAGGCAATATATATATGATGGGTCAACAAACTAGCCAAAGATGCTTATGATTCTTGCTTAAGAGTCAAAAGTAAGATGACAGTTACCATGGGACCATTAAACATAGACAAAAGAATGATTTCAACTCATATGCATAGACAAAGATGAGGGAGAGTCTGACAATAACAAATGAAATAAGCTTGCAGGCTTTATATATTAAAGAAAGTGTCTTTTTACAACAACAGTAGATTATAGAACTCAAAATCGAACCCTGTGTTCATCAAATATTCTTGTCTTTATAGCCTTTTACAAACAGTTTCCAGATCCTAGATTACTGGATCGAATTTTGCCAAAAATAGAAAATTAGTAACTAGTCCAAGAAAGTAGATAAAGATCCTATAAACTAGATCAATTCAAATTCTCGACTGATCTGTATGTTCTTCAGATTCTTGGCAGGTGTAGTAAGCCTTCCAAGGCTGCTGGATCTCATGTGATATGGGAGGAGTCGAACCTGACACCTGTTGATAGTCAAACAGTGTTATATCCTTGAAAATAGCCAACCGTTGTTTACCTTTTTGTCTTATAGAGCATCTCCAAAACCAAAACAAACTCTTGATAAAGATGTCATTAATTATCTTCCATCGACTGGAACCATTTTTGAGGCTTTTGAACAAGGAAAACTTGGACCTGTGCAAAAACATTAGATTTCTGCCTTATCAGTGCTTTCGGTAGCTAGATTAGATAGAATTCAGGTCGATTAGCTACCGAAAGTTCTGCTTTTGGTGGCTAATGAATAGTCAATATGTTCGCCTAAGCCACCGAAACCTGAGATTATCAAAATTTCAAAAATACCCTTGTCTTGGCTAAAAAATGCCTTAGGATGGATCTTTTAGGCTTCTACATCTTGCTCAAAATTTGTAGTTTACTTGCTGCCTCTGGATCATTGCACTGAACTACCACCTCTGCAAGGGTCTCAAGAGAAGCATGGGCCTGGTGTTTTGAAGACATAGCTTTTTTCCTCAAAGCCCTGACCTTTTTCTTCAAACCTTGAACTACTCTCCATAAGCTGTTGTAGTCTTTTACAATCTTGTCCTTCTTTTTCTTCTCCTTTATGCTTTCATGGGCTAATCTTTCCAAAGCTAAGTTTCTTTCTGCAAAGTTTTTTGACAGATTTTCATACCTAGTTTTTATTACCCTTTCTAGCACTTCTTGCTCAGCTAACTTCTTATTAAGCTTCTTGATTTCTTTTGATTTACTCTGCTTCTCTCATTTGATAGATGAGGCATCTGCAATTTGTGGTTCTTGTTCTTCTCGGGGTGTAGGTGATGGAAGTGTATATATCCACAAAAGCAGAATTTTCACACCTTGTGGTAACTTAATCCTCGTACCCTGTTTCAATTTGGTTCTCTTCATTCTCTGAGTCTGTATAAGGAAGATTTAGAATGTTTTTGTTCGCTGGAGATTCTTTGGCCTCTTCTTCTTCATCGTTGAAAATTAATTTCTTCTTAGTTTTGCCCAGCTTGGAGGAAGGAGAGGGTTGATTGACTGGGGTTGGAGAGTAGCTCTCCTTCTCCTCTTTCCACTTCTGGGAGTGGAGGACTTATTGGAATGAGGACTCTTTTTTCCCTTTGACTGAACCTCAGTCTGGAAATCATTCCAGAATAAGAAGTAATTCCACTCTTTACCTCTTCTTTGCAACAACTCACAAACCAAAAGTTTGATTAGACTATGGTGGGATAATCTTCCTACAACTTGATTAGGTTTGGCCTTGACTTGATGAGCCATCTTGGATAAGCTTCAGTGGAGGAAATAGGGAAGATTGAGTGGGTTTCTACCAGTCAAAAGGTTTATAAGTTTAAAATGGTAAATCATCACCCTGTTGTATCGCCCTTCACAAGTTATATAAACCATTATAGCTTTTAATAACTGCTGCCGTTTCTCTTCAAGGAAAGATACATGAATATCTTTCTTCCATATCAAACCCCTGTGTTCTGGTTTTAAATAAGTCTAGAATTCAACATTCTTAATAACAGTAGTTTTAAACCATTTCTCTCCAGTCGTGGGAAGCTCTGTCCCTTCGGCTATGAGGGCTTCATCCATCTCGAATTCATCTCAACCGATGATTGCTTTCTTTCCATCGAAATTGAGGGCAAAGGCCTCTGCCACCTGCTGATGAAAACTCTGTAATTTTTTGCAAAAATTGTAATACCCTGCATCCTTGAACATTTGACATACCTTCGGGTGTGATTTCAGGTAACTAATGTCATTGAGCTCCTTCCTCAGGGTTGACGTTCCTTTCTTCATTTTCCACAATGTTTTCTCACACCTGTGATCGAAGGAGTAGATTTCGGGGGAGATTTCCACCGCATAGAATTAGCGAAAATCGGCTCAGCTTTGATAGAAATGAGATAACTGCGGTGAGATTTAGAATGTGTCACTGATTACAAGGGGTGCAGCGAAACGGTTGATGATTTGCAGCAGTCATGGCGGATAACTGAAATAAATGGAGGGTACGTAAGCACATGGCTTAATGATATAACGATCTGGAAAGATTCGCTTATATCACAAAGGGATCAACTTCTGGTCGTGAACGGTTCTTTCTCCAGTCTTTTTGACAGCTTGTGCAATCATAGAAACGTCGAAATCGTCAGTTGAAACGTGTGATAGGACGTGCTGGGTCTTTCCCTGCTTCAACGATTTCAGTGGCTAAAATGGCCCTGGATTCCTTTATTTAAGCTTCTGAAAGATAAGGCTTTCGGTTGCTAATGAACAATCAAAGTGTTCGCCTAAGCCACCGAAACTTGAGATTTGAATTAGATCAAATAAAAACTAAAAAATCTTTTATTTAAACTTTATTACATGCGTAAAGCTTTGAGAAATGAACTTTGAAAAATTTAAAAAGTACCTTTTTAAAAGACTTCCTATCACCTAAAATGAAAAATCTCAATTGATTTATTTGAGGAAATAACACCTTCAACAATTACAACTCTTTTCATTTTATAGATAAGTATTTATTTGCCAAACCTTTGCAACGTTAAGTTCAGAAATATTATAGAATGTGTTTCAGTGCAATGTAAATTCAATTTTCTGTTAAAAGTGGTCTGAGAAACTTAGGTGAAATTGTGAGAATGTTCATCTGAATTTCTCTTTGATTTACAACCTCACTTCTTGACTGTCTGAGAATGTAAACGAGATTTTTTGGAGTGAATGTTGATGTTGATTGAGTTTTATAGTCCATTTTATGTGCTAATGGGGATGATTGAACAATTAGAACCTCTACAAAACATCTAAAAAGAAAGAGGTTGATTTTTGCATAATAATGTTTTTTATTTTAAGTTTTTCTTGAAGCTTTTATACCATAAAATTTAAAGGACATCAGATCTATATTTGGGCCTTAGGAAAATAACACTAATGTTAAAGAGGAACAAAGTAATTTAAAAATAAATAATAGGAAAAGAATGAGAAATGCAAATCTAAGTTCTTAGTTGGAAATAAAATGGAATTTAGAAATTGAAGCATTGTGATTAATTAAGTTTCATTAGAGTTTTGTAAGGGAGAAAATTTTACCAAGAATTACACAAAAAATTAATGTCCAAAAAAAATATATTTGGAAACAATAACTACTCCTTGAAAATAACAAATAGATGCATGTAAATAAGAGATTAGTAATTTCTAGTAAAAACATAGTTTTACCATGGAGGATTTTATTTCCAAGAAACGTAATATTGTGGAAAATAATTTGTATACATTTATATATGTAAATGTATAATTCTATGTTTTCTAGACAAAGTTGAATGAATGGTAAAGTCTGGTAACTCCTGGTAAATTCCTAAATTTACCATTTAAATGTTGTAACATTTGAATGATAAGGCGGTAAACTATTATATCACAAACTAGAAATCCTTGCATGGTGCATGAGTAATGGGAAACTTGAAGTTTTTCCCTTCTGTGCAAAAGTTTAAACTGTGTTAAGTTTTCCTAATTTTTAGAATTCACGCTCTGCACAGGTCGTTCTACGCTCCTGAAGAAGTTATCATTAAGGTAAGTTTAATTATCACCAATTTAACGCCTAAAACTACCTCTCTCTCTCTCTCTCTCTCTCTCTATATAT
>JASDQU010241971.1:31729-57483 GCA_032191745.1 Picea mariana
GATTCTAGCCATCAGAGTAAATGCAAGGGAGTGTTTGAATGAAGAGCGAAGCTCTTAGAGCGATGGCGTGAGTGTTTAAAATGTCCCACACATATTTTATAATATTAAATTATACTCTTTCATGATTGGATGTCGGACGAACGAGAGGAGCACACATGTTTAAACTTTGAAGGTTACGAAACACGATATCCGAGGTATTAAAAGGTCCCACATATATTTTATAATATTAAATTATGATCTTTCTTAGTTAGTTGTCGGATGAACGAGAGGAGCATCCATGATTAAAATCCGAAACTATAAGGTCCCACATATATTTTATAATATTAAATTTTTCTTTTTCGTAATTGGCCATCAGAGTAATGAGAGAGGCGTGAACGCTCAGAGTGTGATAGCCTAAGTGGTATAAAGTTATATATATTTATTTTATAATATTAATCGCTAGTGCTGCACTCCCTCCAATGAATCACATAAGGTTAATAAGTCGCATGGTACGCTCACAGCCTTGAAATCTGACCCTATTGGGAGGAAATATTTTCTGTCAGAAGCCAAGTTGAAAGCCTTGGTTGAGGTAAAGGAGGGCAAACAACAAACCATTAAAGGGGTCCTTAGAGTAGAAAAACCTAGAAGTCTGTTCTATCATGATCATTTTGTCATTCAATGTAAGATGGTTAGGGGGAACCCTCAAAAGGCTAGCCATCAAAAGAATGTTTACAGTCTCTAAGCTGAATATCATACTATTTCAGGAAACAATGTGCCTTGGGGAAGAAACTATTGAATTTTTATCTTCTCTACTGAAAGATTGG
Organism: Picea mariana; assembly: GCA_032191745.1. Lineage (NCBI taxonomy): Eukaryota > Viridiplantae > Streptophyta > Pinopsida > Pinales > Pinaceae > Picea > Picea mariana. The sequence continues at coordinate 32,533 of JASDQU010241971.1, forward strand.
AATTTCTACTCAATTGATGTGCAGGGTTTATCTGGGGGATTGGTGACCAGATGGAATGATGAGTTTGATGTCATTAATAATGCGTGTCTTGAAGCAGGTATTGTTGTAGAAGGAAGGGAAAAAGGTCTAGATCAGGTGTTCAGGATTGTGAACCTGTATGCACCTTACAATGATAGAATCCACTTTTGGGAAAATCTAAAAGATCAAGAGATTTTGTTAGGGGAAAATGTGCTTGTGGGGGGAGATTTGTACCCGACCATGAATGCTTAGGGTATTGGAGTGAGGTCGGACATCCATACCCATTGGCATATTATTTCACTCACCTTTTTGAGGATTTAAAACTGGTGGATGTTGAACCCCATAAAGTAGTACCTACTTGGAGAAATTCAAGGAGAGGTAGGGTTGGAAGTTTAAAAAGGCTGGATCGCTTCCTGGTGGCATAGAGGGTTCTAGAAGTTCTAAGTAGATATACAACATGGATAGGTATCAGAGGTATTTTGGATCATTTGCCTATTTTTCTATAACTGGAAGTGGTGAATCAAAGATCCATTATATCTTTTAAATTTAATTACAATTGGTTAAATGAGGAGGGTTTCAGAAATTTGGTCATTGGTGATTGAAAACGTTACGAAGAGTTGAGTGTGGTCTTATCCATGCGACAATCCCAAAAAAATTTGGTTCATATAAAAAGGCTGGCAGTGGATTGGGTTCGAGAAAGATCCCAATTCAACCAAAAAGAATTAAAGGAAGTTGAAAGTGCTTTATAGGACTTATTTGAGTAGAATTCCAGTGGGGTTTTCTTGGATGAGGAGGTAGTGAGGTTGAGAAACTATGAGAGAAATATGAAACATCTCTTAGAATTGGAGGAAACTAAATGGCGACTCAAAAGCCGAGACAATTTGCTAGCTGAGGGAGACAACAATTGTTACAATATAATCCCCCTGCAGACAAGTGGTTTCCCTCTTAGATACTAGACCCCTATAACCAAGACAGAAAGGTGCAAATGTTGAACAGTGACATTCCTTCTAATGAAGCTAAACTAGTTGAGGAATAAGAAGAAAGGAATATACATACCTTTAATAACGTTTGTCCTTTCTCGATCCAAGCTGATCTTGATCTCCAAGTTCTTCCAAAAGTCCTACAATTGAAGGAACAACAACGACAAAACATACTTCCTATTCCTACCATGATTAGCTTCGAAATAGATCTATAAAAAAAGGACAAATTCATGAAACATACAGGAATTTGAAGGAAACATGCCAAGCACATATGTATATTAATGAGAACAATGGAGAATAATTATATCCCTTTGATGAAGGTGCAACAACCTCTCCTATCTCTCCTTGTCCAACCCTTTTCTCAAGTAATCCACACACAAACTAATTATGCTTCAATGATATCTCCCTTATGAGATCATAAGTTTGATGCCTTCAATGTCTCCCCCTTTCACCATGAGGAGGCCTCCTTATATATGATTGGAGAGGCCTAACCACTTAAGATATTCTTTGGATAAGTTGAGGATTCTTCTCCTTCAGTTGTGGATATTCCCTAAGATCGAGCCTTGACCTCAGATCTGAATCCAACTAACTCCAGATATGAGGGGATTCTTCTCTGATTTTACTCAACAGTCCAAAATTCACTCAAAAAAGGCCAGTGCTCCCTCAGAATGGGGCACAAAGCATTGCAACGCTCCCCTAAAAGAGGGTACAGAGCACTGGCACTCCCTGATAGTGTATAGGGAAGCACTGCCTTCCAAAATTGATTTTTGAGAGGTTTTTCCCATGGCAAAAGACTTGTACTCTCTGTCAAATGATTTCTCCTCTTCAAAACCAATCTTTTGAGGTGTCTTTTAAGTGTTCTTGATAATGTTGTCTGAGACATGACATAGGCAAAATGACAGTATGATATTTGCGACACTTGCGGCTAAAATGCGACACTTGCGACATTGGTAATGACGACACTAGGCCATCATTGTAATGAGTAATTTTGATGTGTAATAGATTGCCCCCCAAAGTGTGAAGTTAGAAGACGGGAACTGATGACTGAAGTACTTTGTAGACTTTTTTGAGCAAGGGTATGGACTCAAAGAACCTGGAATAAGCTGCACACAACCATCAAACAAATATTATGACATGTTTCAAACCCAAGGCATGCATACCTATGCTTGAGTGATAAAGACTTTCAAGGTATGGCCGCCATAAAATACACTACGGTTCCATAATTATATTGACAAAAGGTATAGCCACTGAAGATACAATGTGGATCTATACTCCCATGACCTGAACTTATAGTAGCCATGAAGAATACCCAATGGATCTATGAGACGACAAGACATAGCCATGACCAATACAAAGTGGATCTATGTGACAATATATGTGTCAATGTTCAAAAGAAACTCCATTGCAACCTGGGTAAAGTACATATAAGAGTGATGACTCAACCCAGGGTCTTCTTACTGATCCCAATGTAGTACGAATCTAACCATGTGAATAGATGTCCTGATGTTGAACATGGTAGAAACCACCTGATTACCGGTCAATGAGGTAAACTGTTAAAAAGCGCGAGGGAAATCACCATTGATGTCAATGATTCCCAAGGTACTCTAGTACATTCCAACAAATGTGAATGGATGAGATGAAGTCGAATATCCGTGGAATCATCCGATCAGAGGTCAATGATGTAAACCCACTTTCGGGCGCGAGGAGGCCTGCCATTGAGGCATGCAGGTCCCAAGGTACTAACTGGTTTCTAAGTCTAGTTCTTGGATAATGTGCTGAAGTTGACAAGAATAGACTCGTCGAAGAAGGGCCTTGATGTATCCCCCATCAACGACACAAAACTGACACAGAGATGTAAATTGGTGGATCAAAATAACATGGACTGACACGGGTATTGAAACAAGAAATTTGTGATGGTTGAATCTCAAGGCAGATACTTCCCTTGAACACTTAGGCACAACAACAGAAACATGACATGGACCAAAACACGATGATGCAATGGATACGGTGACTTTCGTCGGGTGACCCAAAGGAGTAAGAAAACTCAGAGGAATGGTTCATTGCAGAGGTTCAATGGATTAAAATATGTGCAAAGACAAAGTGATGTATTCAAGGGAGACTGTAAGAGTTACTGGTAATGTTCTCAAAAACTGTTTGGCTTGCTTCTTTCAATTTTCCCCCCCATCCAGATAGATGAGTACCTCTTTTTGGTTTAACGAGATCAATAAGGGTAACACATGCTAGATATAACTCACCTTCGGTAAGTCCCTCTTCCTTTATTTAACGAACTGGAAGAAGTAAGGGTTCAGTCCCATATGGGCCCTTCAATGTATGATTGTTTAACGAGTCCAGAGAAGGTAAAATTGGTGTTTTTTCATATTTAGAGAGTCTGAAAATGACTTAAAGATGACTCTAGTGTTGTCCTTTTTCGTAATGTTAGTATCACGAGGCTAAAAAAGAGATAAATTATCACTCGAAAGACACCCTTTCAAACCTTCTAATGAGTGGGAAAGGAAGCAAGATCACTCAACAATATTTTCACGTTTAGAGAGTCTGAAAAGAACTTAAAGACAACTCCATGGGATTCCTTTTTCGTGTATCCATGCGAGTCTGAAAAAGAGATAAAATTTTACTCGATGCATTCTTATGTTTTTCCGAGTGTGAGAATGAACTAAGACTATGCTCGTTAATGTGACAAGATGAAAATCGAACAAAACTGCTCTGAAACCTGTCAATAATGTCAAAACTGCATGCCAACGTACTAATAAGGCCTCCAAAATATTTCTCAAAAACCCAAAAATAACTATGCTTTGACAAAAATGAAATTTTATAAATAGTAATATGGAAAATTTTTTCTTTTACCATTTCATTTGTGCAAAGATTTTAGTAGTGGAGAAATTGATCTTTGGAGATTGATTCTTGCATTGATTGGTGCCGGAGCTACGGTCAACTATTTCTATCATCGTCTAGTTTAGGTTGGTGTTCTTCTTCCTTTCTTCAGTTTGCATGGTTTACATTTTGTTTTAAGGCAATGAATGGGCTGTAAAAATGATGCCCTGGGTTATCTCAAGCATCCAAAAAAGCTCGACACTCCTCTAGAATTAGAGGGGGAGTGCTATATGATTTTTGAAGCGCCCCTGCAAATTGATAAGGGAGCGCCGACACTCTGATGTGAGAGTGAGAGGAGCGCTGCTCAAAATACACAAGGAAAATTGCCAAAAAAATGCCAGCGCGCCTTCATAATGTAAAGGGGGGCATTATGTTTTTCACAACGACCAGGTGGCCATCTTAGGGGAGCGTTGGCACCCTGGTGTACGTGTATAGGGGGCGTTGGCCTCATAGAAAGAGAAAAAAATATTTTTTTAAAGTTTTTGTTGCCCAATGATTGCCGAAAAAATGTGACTAATGACTTTTGGTTGTTGATGATTGTAGTTAAACTCGGCAAAATTCATGACCGAGTGGAAAGAAAGAGAGCATGAGCTCGATGATGTGGCTTCCTTGCAAAGTCCCCAATCAAGGGACGCCTTGAGGAATTGCGGTCTCCTCAAGTTCTTCAAAATGCAAAAGATGAAGAAAGAGATTCTTCTTCTCGAGTATATGATCGGGCTGTGGAACGTTGCAGAACAAGGGTTCCAAATTGGAATGCAGCTTCTTACCATCGAGTTGGAAGATGTGTACTTCCTAACCGACCTCTCAAAGAGAGGGGCCCCCATTATTTTATTCGGACAGAGGGAACTTCCCGCGCCTGTAGATGAGTACTTGGAAAACCATTGTGTCCCAGGATCTGGACTAGTGGGAGGTAGAATCACAATCAAAGACATCAAGGATTTACCTCTTCGGTCCATTCTATTTGCCATTACAAGTATAGTGGGACATACCATCTCGCACTTAGTTTCAAGATCACATGTGGCCTATGGTTTACAATTTCTAGAGCCAAAACTATTTAACTGGAGTGCAGGGTTCCTTCAGAATGTGAAGGAGCAGATTATGAGATGCATAGTAGGGCAACAGAAGAAGTTTGGATACGGTTCATTCTTGGTTTCGTTCTTCTTAGAACGCATTCCTCAGATGCAACCTCAGATTGCATTAGCAGTACAACCAGTGGGAGAACCACGTATGGAGCGATGGACTAGCCTGTCTCTGAGATTAGGATCAAAGACAGAGCTCAGGTTCACTGGTGACTTCTTCGCTTGGCTGGGACGCCAATTGATCGTGATAGAAGACTTCCCATACACCGGAGTGGATTTCCAGGGAAGCATGGACTTGGTCCTTCTAGATGGGGTGGACTGGGATGTGTTAGGTAAGAAACCAAAAATGATCTTGTGAAGTGTTTTTGGATTTTTAAACTTATATTATTTTTCAGGGTACATAGAAGAGTTTCTAACGGATGTATCGTTTCATCATGTAGAAAGGGGAGCAACACATTCGACAGAGATACCGGCATTGGGATGCCACGAGGATGTTCAGATAGCAGCAGATCATGAGGTAGCGGCAGGGGGTCTCTGAGAGGTGGAGACAAACCTCTGTGGTCTTACAATGAGTATCCCTCCTCTTGAGAGGGAGGATGTACCTTTGCACTAACAGAGACACACAGTGGGAGTCCCTAAGAGTATTAACTCTTTACTGTGACGAGTAGCCCATGCGGTGGTGTGCTACTTAGAGCACAATGTGATGCGGGAGGACTAGGACCTCACTGGTAGTTTTTGTATAGTATTTATGACGATGTTATGGGCATGAGGACCCAACATTTTGTACTTCTATGTACTTTTTTGATGTAATAAAACATTTTCTGTCACACCGTATATATATACATATATCCAAGTTTTTACAGTGCCAAATGATGTTTTTAATGTGACGTGTTTTAATTTACATGTGATGTATGATTTATTTCCTTTATGAAAACTTATCTATGTGCGAGATATCGATCCTTGATGTAATTAGCTAACGAATCCGAAATGGTATTGAGTTCTCTTGGAATGTGTGTATTCGATAAAATCAAAGATTTGTTCAAGGCGATAGACTCGTAAGTGGAGACGTAACAGGATAGGATTGCGAATAGTGTAGATTCGATTAAGTTGACAGACCACGAGTTGTGAGTCTAGGTTAACGATCATATCAGAAATACCTAAGGAGGAGGCTTTGGTTAAAAGTCCGATGACAAAATGATATTTTGCCATGTTGTTAGTTTTCGATCCTAAGAAACTATCTCCCGAACTCACCAGCTCATCAGAGTGGTAAATGACCCAAGCTGCAGAAGTAACATTCTGGGTGTGTCGACTAGTGCCATCCGCAAACCCAACAAATATAGGAAAGGAAGATGTCATCTGTGCATGAAAACACAAGACATAGTATGAGTGGCTAAGGCAAAAACTCGAGCACGCAAAAGAAAAATACATACCAAACTAAAATACAATAGTGTACAAAGCACGCATGCTAGATGTTCTATGCATAGTACTTCTTAAGGTAAAGTCCGTTTTGGGGCTCACCTAGGGAGATTCCGTCGTAGTCAACTAGCTCGTAGGCACCTCTATGTAAAACACGTTTCACGACGTAAGGACCATGCCATAGAGGTTCTAACTTACCTATCCCTAACTTATCATGAGATTGGTCATAAACGAGGACTAGGTCTCCTTCTACAAAAGTACGAGGGTGGACGGATTTGTCATATTGATTCTTGATTCACTTTTGATACGTCTCGTTAACGAGAGCAACATCACAATGTGTTTCATCCAACCTGGTCAGATGTAGGAAACGTTCTTCTTTAGTAGAAGTATGGGGCCAGAGTTCTACTTTAAGTTTCAACGATGGAATCTCGCACTCGATTGGTAAAACAACTTCTATGCCATATAATAACTGGAAAGGAGTGAATCCAGTAGCAGTTTTCACTGAGGTACGATAAGCTCAAAAAGTGAAGAAAAGTTGTAGATGCCAAGATGTCTTGTTTTCCCGTACCATACGTTGAATCATGGTTTTAAATACCTTGTTGATAGATTTAACTTGTCCATTTGCCTAAGGATAGTATGGGGATGAGTTCTCATGGTGAAAACCCAACTTGGCATGCAACTCACTCATCATCTGGTTTTTAAAGAGCGAACCATGATCAGTAACAATGGCGTGTGGAACACCAAAATGAGCGATGATGTGGTTGAAAAAGAAAAGAGCTGCAGTACGACCATCATTTAGAAATGTAGGTATGGCCTCAACCCATTTTGTAAAGTAATCGATGATGAATATTATATAACCGTGCCCCCCGGCTAAGGTAGGCTTACACTGCATGAAATCAATACCCCATTTGGCAAAAGGGCTGATGGCAATAATGGGATGCAGCGGAGCAGGGTGGGTGCGTGCCTTTTTGTGAAAAACTTGGTAGGGTGGGCATTTTTTGTCTGCCTCAATACACTATTTGAAAATCGAGGGCCAAAAGTAGCCGACACGTAAAATTTTCTAAGCTGTAGCCATCCCAGAAGGGTGACCGCCACATGCTCCAAGGTGACAGTCATTCAGAACACGTTCAACCTCTTCATGAGTCAAACATTGTTGGAGAATAGTATCAATACCATGACGATACAAAGTGTCGCCGATGATAAGGTAACGACGAGAATGGTGACGAATACATTGACGTTGTTCACGAGAGATATCGGGCTGAAAACGTCGGGTCTGGAGATAAAGAAGGATGTCTCCATACCAAGGATCAAACATGCTGATGAGGAAAAGAGTTTCATTGGGGAGAGAATCTCTGGGCTCAATATCTTCATCAACATGGGGAAGGTCGCAGATAAGCTCCACAAACACCAAGGATTTTTTGTCTTTGGACTTAGCAAATTCAAGATCAAATTCCTGAAGAATGACGATCCATTTGGAGTATTTGCCCCCAAGAACTTGACGTGTCAAAATATGGTACATGGGGTTTGATTCTGCGATAACTATGGTGGTGCGTAGCAAGATGTAGTGGTGAAATATCTGGACAATGATGACGACTGTGAGAGCCAACTTCTCAACATGCGAATACCGGAGTTCGGGACCAGATAGAATTTTGCTCATATAATATATCACATGTTCTTCACCGTTGGGGTCCTCTTGAACTAACACCATAGCGATAGTGGAAGTAGAGGCTGCTAAGTATAGGATATAGTCCTTCATATAATCCAGAGGATGCAACAAAAGGGTGTTGGTCAATGCATGCTTAAGAGCATCAAAATATCATTGAGCAGTGTCATCCCAGATGAAAGGGGTGTCTTTCTGCAACAATTGCATAAATCCTTTGGTAATATCAACATAATTACAAATGAAATGACGAAGAAAGTTTTCTTTCCCTTGCAAACTTTGGAGTTCTGTCAAATTATTAGGTGGAGGTAAAGCAATGATAGCCTTAATCTTTAAAGGAGCCACCCGAATCTCGTCTTTGGAGACCACGAAACCGAGGAGTCATCCTAATTCGACAAGAAAGATACACTTATGTGGGTTCAAATGAATACGGTAGAACTGACATCAAAGAAAAATAGCCCGGAGATGACCAATATGGTCTGATTGACTGGATGAGTGGGTAGGTAAATCATTGAGGTAAGGTTCCGCAATATGTTTGATATCGTGGAAAGTGTATGACATGGCCCACTGGAAGGTAGCACCAACGTTTTTGAGGCCAAATGGTAGTTTTCGATAGGTGAAAGTTCCCCACGGCCAGATGAAGGCTGTCTTATGCTAATCAACAGGTAAAATGTCAATCTGGTTGTACCCTGAGAAACCATCCATGAAAGAGAAAATCACGCTACCAACGCAATTATCAATGATCTGGTCAACGAAGGGTGTAGGGTAATTGTCTTTCGGACAAGCCTTATTAAGATCCCTATAATCAATGCAGACACGAATGGCCCCTTGTTTCTTAGCAACCAAAACAATGTTAGAAACCCATTCCGTCAAGGGGGCAGGATAAATGAAGCCAAACTTCAAAAGTTTCTCAACTTCTGCCTTTATAGCCACGGTTTTCTTGGGATGAACCAGGTGGAGTTTATGTCGAATAGGTTTTAAACCTGGGTAGGTTTTAATATCATGCACAACGATTGAAGGATCGATCCCTGACATTTCTTCATAGCTCCAAGCAAAGACATCGTGGAATTCTTTAAATAAAGTGGTATAAGAAACCACTTCCTCGGGTGAACAATTAACACTGAGATTAATATTTTACACGACACCTTCCGTGATCGAAATGTCAATAACGACCGTAGAGGTAACGCTGCCTAAATTCCCCTCAGAAATAGTATCTTGGGTAATTATGGGTGATTGCAGAAAGTTGACAACNGGGGGAGATAGGGTGTATATATTCCTGTATTTATTCAAGAGGTGGAAGAAAAGAGGATCGATGATGGTTATCATCCCAAGGTACGTCATCAATGCTAAGAATTTCCATAATAGATTCGTTGGAAGGAAAAATTTGGGAAATGTAGTCGAAAATAGAAGACAAGGGATTCAACCAGGATGACATCGAGTAGGTGTCGGGCGCCAATATATGTTGGTCATATGAGGAGGGAGAGGTGGATTGGATAGCAGTGTATGATTCCTCAGCTGGACTAAGTGGCATGGTGTCACCTAGTGCATCGAATTCGAGAGGGATAGGCACAATCCAAGGGTCAGATGATTCCAAAGATTGATAGACCGTAGTCAAAATCATATTGACGGTGGAAATATGATGTGTGGTAGGTGGAAGTGGTGTAGGGAAGGTACCCATAAGGATAGAATATTTCAACAAGCCAACACCAATGCTTTCATATGTGATCTTTTGATCTCCCAAGAAAGGAATATTGTTGGTAGTGGGAGCGCGAGCATCGGGTGTACAGAAATCAAGTTGATCGATAGTGACAATTTTTTCGTGATGAGGAAATTGTACACATCAAAACATCGATGAAGCGACGACAGTCATAGTGTAAAACCAACTTCTTCCAAGTAACAGGTTGTAATCGAGGGGAGCATCGACCACCTCAATGCCAACTGTGATGGTTTTGCCACCCAACTGAACGACCAAGGACTGTAAAAGTCTGTGAGGATGAAAACCTCACCCATCAAATGCACATAAAATTATAGGGGATTTGTTAAGTGTGGGTGACTTTAATCTTTTCCAACAAGCCAAAGACATTACACAAGTAGAGGCTCCCTCATCCAAGATAGTTCAATGGATTTGCTGGTTGTGGACAACAACATCGATTTGAAAAGCTAGTTGGTGAGAGAGTTGAGACTTAAAGTTATCCAGGTTAAACATGATATTGTTGGATGACTCAGGATCAAAAGCACCAATAGCAGCCAAGAGCATTCTACGTTTACTTGGGCAGTGCTGTAGAACTTCTAACGCAGACATAGCACATGGTGCTTGAGTCAAATCTTCAACAATGTTGTAGTTTTGGGCGGCATGTGAACTAGGGTTAAAAGTAGATTTATGGATGGTTCTCTTGAGAGGGCATAATATAGAGTCGAACGAAGGTTTCTCTATCTGAAGTGATCCAGACAGAGGACTAACAGAGGGAGGACTAACATAGGATGGCGATGGATCCAATGAAGAACTGTTAGTGACCTTTGCTTTGTTAGGTTTAGCTGGCGTGTCATATGTCATAGAGAGAGTGGTTAAATCAATCCCATTGAACATATAAATATGGGCACTTGTCAAGGCCTCATCATGAGAATGGCTATAATATCCCCCAGGAGAGGGGGTTTGAGCAACCATGGATTGCTGCTGTGGAAAAGGCTGAGTAAGCACGGCGGGTTGGGAATTTCCCTTAAAAATCTTGGACACTTCATCGTGATGTGGGAAATATTGAGTGTAGAGATCGTCACCACAAATGAGATGTGGGAATTTCGGTTTCCGTTGTGGTTGCTTTTCGGTAGCAGGCACTGGAGTTTGAGTTTTGGGTTGTTCATTGTTATTATTGTTTTTTGGTTTATTTTTTGTCTTCTTATTACCTCCGGATTGTTGTGAAGGGGTAGATTGAACTGCATTCACCTCAGAGACTTGAGTTTGGGGGAAGGTAGGGGAGGGTGTGGTCGAACTAGGGGTGGGTGCTGAAGAAGATCGCTGTGTTTCTCTAGTTGACTGGGAAGTAGATTGGGTTTTGACAGAGACAATAACTCCATCTGCATGTGACGTGGATGACGGTTTAGATGGATTGGTAGCGGCACATGTAGCATTTGGGATCAACTCATACAAAGTACCAGATTGTGAATAAACCAAATCTAGGTACTGAGCCTGAGCAATGGCTTCTTCCTCTGTGACTACACCACCCATGGTGACATCAAGAGCAATTGGGGGTAAAAGTGATTTAGTAAACCATTATTCCAATAACTGGTCAGGAATGATTGCTTTGATCAGCCTTCACCATCGTCTCCACTCATGAATATGATCAGAGATATGCACAGAGTTAGTCTGACGAAGGGAGGTCAAGAGTTTGGTACTCGTCTTGTATCGAATGGATAGTTGAAAGTGCGTGAGAAATGACATGGCAAGGGAGTTGAAATCTTGGAAAGAACCACGTGTAAGTTCAATATACCACTTGGCTACAGAGCCCGTAAGTGTACGCTCGAAAAGACGTAAACTTATAGAATCGTCCATTAAGGAGTTTGATGAACATCATAAATGGAAAGTCATCACATGGTTATTTGGATCTTCTCTAGGTTTACCGTCAAATTTTGGAATATCAAAAGGTAATTTAGTAGGAATCATTGGCCAAAAGGGATAGTGGAGTATAGGATCATTGGTCAACTGAGACAAGTCTGGGAGATCCAGAGTTGCAAGAAACAATAGCTGTCAGTTAACCTGAGGGTGATACTGGTGTGGCATAGGGACACCAGTAGGACCGTACACTGGGTTAGGTGGATAATTGTATCTAGTAGGCCCTCCTACATATGGTTGTTGCTGACCAGTATAACCAGGATTCAGTGGTGGTTGAGAAGCATTTGCAAAAGGAGGATAACCCGATGGGTTCTGAGGGTTTTAAGCCGACTGATTTATTTTCCCATAAGGAGGATAAATTTTTTTTCCATGAGGAGGATACATATCAGTCCCATGGGAAAAAGAAGGTTGTTGTTGTCCTTGAGGATTTTTTCCCCCAGAGAATAGTGGATTTCCCGGAAAAGGAATGTACCAAGGATTTTGTGTGGCATTCTGTCCATACAATGGGTTATGGACTCCATTCTGAGTTTGCCCCCCAAGCAGAGGTTGCGTTCCCATTTGAGTTTGACCACCAAATGGAGGTTTTTTCCCAAATGGAGGCTATCCTCCAATGGGAGGTTTCCCTTCAAATGGTGGTTGCCCCCCAAATGAAGGTTTCCCCCCAGCGGAAGGTTGAGTGCCTAGAGGGATATGGAAACCGAAAAGGAAGGAATGACCAGTGCCTCCAATTGTATTAGGGCAACCAAGACCAGCACCTCCAAATGAAGGTGTAGGTATAGAAATAGCAACGATGTTATATCCAGGAGGAACAAAAATTCCAGAAACTTCGGGTGTAACCTGAGTAGTGTTGGTAGTGGAAGGATTCAAAGATCTGTACCCAAGTGGGAGTGACAGATTAGGTCTAAGTGGTGTTCCAATTGGAGCTTGGGACGGTGTCACATTTTCGGTGGGGATTGTAGTGACATGCGAGACCATTGTGGAAAGGGCCATCCGGAGAGAAATGGTCAATTGAGGACCAACTGAATGTGTGTCTGACATGATGGTGACACTACTAGATGTAGAAGAAAAGTGATCTAAGGGTACCATGTATGTAGCAGACATTTCAGGTAATTGGGATATGACAGGTATATCAACACCTACCCCTGAGCCGAAAACATCCCCTACCATGAGAGGTGGGTTTCTAAATATGTCAGTAGTCCAAAAAGGATTCTTGTTTTTAGGGCCTGTGAGTGGTCCGGTTGGTATTCCAAAAGTGTCAACAACAAGTTGTTTGGATGAATCTAGTTGAAGAATATGTCTCTCGTAACCGTGAGGAAGTTGGAAAGACTCTAGAGAATCGAAAATTCAGAAATTTTCTAAAGAGTCAGTCCTTTCCACTTGTGAAGTGGTGGTGTCTTGGACCTCACTCTGTTGAGGAGAGCCCTCCAGTGGATTAGTAGGAAAAGGTTGATAACCCTCCAGATCTTCCGGGGGTAATCCTTGCATTCTGCATGAACGATGTGGAGGGTCAATATTGCCTGAACCAAATACTTTACGCAAAAAATATATGGTCAACTAACGAAAAGAAACAACACACACTAAAAATCTAGTAATCAAACCAAGCAAACAAAACCTTCTCTCTATGACCATACTAGTTGGTGATGAAATCCAACGTCGCATGATCAAGTCAAGAAGGGGCTAGGATACAATGGAACAATTACGATGGTGACCTAGTTAATGGACTTACGCCTTGGTGCATGCTTCCACACAGTAATTGTGGATTTACCCTCCAAGGAGCCCGAGTGAGTTTGACCACCGTCTGTTTCAGGTACAGCGAAAACTTCCCTTCATTGTCACCTTGTGTAAGTACCTAAATATTATGGCTACTAAGGACACCAACTCGTAGTCAGCCCATGGGTGGGTAAAGTCGACAGTCCAGTCCGAATGTATGGGCAGGATAACAAGTCCGAAATTTATCGAGAGAACTAAGGACAAGTGGATCGGTAGAACTCCAGAGGACCCCGAATGTATTCAAAATTCACGAAGCACCAAGACCAAATGAAAACAACTGAGCCTCAAGAAGAACCCCCAAAATATGATCTGAATACTACGAACGGTTGAACCATGGAGGGATAATCTCCATAACTCCCCCGAATGCGACCTCGTGCGTAACCCCTATGTGAGAGGGGGATCCCAGAAAGCCTATATGATAATTGGATTTGCTCTCCCTATCGCAAGATGCTAATGTTTGTTTTGAATACTTTGGAGAGTTGTGCTCATAGCCTAATCCAAAGCGCTAATCCTAGTCTAATGTTGGTGGAAGATTCTAAAAACAAAAAGTTCTAGATCAATTTTAATTAGCGTTAATTTTGCAGCTGTTCTTTACTCATGGGTGTATGAAAGTGAAACTTGATGGTATAATGACTCAATTCCCAAAAAATGCATACGAAATGATAAACAATCTTTTCTTTCAATGAATGTTTATTTAAGGGAAGGAGAACATTTCTTTCACTGTCAAACACTAAGATGCAGTATCCTCATGCAATTGTTTCTCAATCAAATCCAATATAATGCTAAATTTTTCAGAAATTCATTCTAATATCCAAACCAATCACGAGAATATGACCTTTTTCTTATATGTGAATGATAATCAAGTTGATGTAAAGCTTCCTATGTCAATCAGAGTTTAAGATCAATGAGATTTAGACAATCAGAAGTAAACTTCACATAAACAAAACACACTCTCGTTGTGATCAAACAAGAAACAAAAAGGAAAACCAAATTTGCAAAAAAGAACCAAAAATCCTCAAACAAAAGAGAAATGCTGGAAAACTGACCTCAAAGATCAAATGGAATGGTTCATAGATTTCTGAAATTCCTTACCATAGCTTTCACTCAGTTAGATAAATGAGAAGAAAATAGTAAAATGATTACAAGTCTTCAAAGGAAGAATGATTCAAAGTAAGGAAAAATGTCATAAAATCCAAGAAAAAGGTGATCAATTATCAGAAAAAAAAGTGTTAAAGGCCAAGAAAAAGATGCACTAAGGGTGTAAGGACTCTGAGCAAGTGCAAACATCAAGAAAATGAACTCAGAGATTAAAATCCTATAAGATTTTAAACAGAAAGGGGGCAACGCTCTGGTGTCAAGGGCACCAGAGTGTTGCAACGCTCTGTGTAAGCTTGGCAGGGAGCGCCGCCGCTCTGGTAACAAGGGTAGGGGAGTGCTAGCCTCTTAAAATTCAGAAAAATACCCAGAAATCAAAAAACTCAAGCAAACTCAAAAATTCAAAGTGTATAGGATGAAATCAAAGGCTAATCAACACATCCAAGAATCAGAGACATAGTATGAATAAGGTAAAAAATGAGCAAAGGTTAAAACAAGATCTAAGTAGGAAACCAAAACTGAAAGCTTCGATCTCCCCAGTAGAGTCGCCAATTTTTGTTATAGGATAATCCCCATGTGGACAAGTGGATTCCCTCTTGGATACTAGACCCCTATAACCAAGACAGAAAGGTGCAAATGTTGAACACTGGCATTCCTTCTAATGAAGCTAAACTAGTTGAGGAACAAGAAGAAAGGAATATAAATACCTTAAATAACATTTTTTCTTGCTCGATCCAGGCTGATCTTGATCTCCAAGTTCTTTAGAAAGTCCTGCAATCGAAGGAACAACAACGACACACGATACTTCCTATTCCTACCATGATTAGCTTCAAAATAGATCTATAAAAAAAGAACAAATTCATGAAACATACACGAATTTGAAGGAAACAGGCCAAGCACATATGTATATTAATGAGAACAATGGAGAATACTTACAACCCTTTGATGAAGGTGCAACAGCCTCTCCCAACTCTCCTTGTCCAACCCTTTTCTCAAGTAATCCACACACAAATTGATTATGATTCAATGATATCTCCCTCATGAGATCATAAGTTTAATGCCTTCAATGTCTCTCCCTTTCACCATGAGGAGGCCTCCTTATATAGTCTTGGAGAGGCCTAACCACTTAAAAGATTCTTGGGATAAATTGAGGATTCTTCTCCTTCAGTTGTGGCTCTTCGCTAAGATTGAGCCTTGACCTTAGATCCAAATCCAACCAACTCTAGATATGAGGGGATTCTTCCCTGCTTTTCCTCAATAGTCTAAAATTCTCTCAAAAAGGCCAATGCTCCCTCAGAATGGGGCACAAAGAATTGCAACGCTCCCCCAAAAGAGGGTATAGAGCGCTAGCACTCCCTGACAACGTATAGGGAAGCACTGCCTTCCAAAATTGATTTTTGAGTGGAATTTTCCATGGCAAAAGACTTGTACTCTTTGTCAAATGATTTATCCTCTTCAAAACCAGTCTTTTGAGGTGTCTTTTAAGTGTTCTTGATAATTTCATCCGAGACACGGCATAGGCAAGATGACAGTATGATATTTGCGACACTTACTGCTAAAATGCGACACTTGCGACATTGGTAATGACAACACTAGACCATCATTGTAATGAGTAATTTTGATGTGTAGCAACAATACAAATTCTTTTTTCCATAAATTTGTTGCACATAGAAACAAATTTAATACTATTGGGAGTTGGAGGGTCAGGATAGGAATAGAGATATCTCGTTCAATGATTTAGCCTTGGTTTTTAAGCAACACTTTCACTCTTTGTTTATGGAAAATGAAAAATAATATAGGTTAAATAATGAGGGTGGTAAGATTGTTTCCAAGGTTTTTTTTTATGACAAAATGAATACTATCACGGAGGCCGAGGTTATTGGAGAAGAACTGAAATCTATCTTGAGGTCTTTCAAGAAGGAAAAAATTCTAGGTCTAGATGGCTATATGGTGGAATTCTATATAGGGTTTTATGAATTTTCGGAGAAGGATCTCCTTCGTGTAATTGAGGAATCGTGAAGGTTAGGAAATATATTGAGTGCTATGAATGCTACGTTCATAGCCTTAATACAAAAAAAGAATGACCCCTCTAATTTTTATTACTTTAGGCCAATACCCCTTTGCAACCTTGTCCAGACGATCATCTCGAAGTTAATTTCAAATAGAATGAAGCAAGCTCTTTCCATGACTATTTTGGAGGAGCAATTTGGATTCCTCTTTAATAGGAAAATCCATGATGTAGTAGGGACTACGTAGGAATGTTTCCAATTAATAAATGTGGGAAATTATTCAACATTAGTGATGAAAACTGACCTCTCAAAGACCTATGATAAAGTAAGTTGGGTGTTCCTAAGATTGGTTCTCTTACAAATTGTCTTAAATCTTCAGTTAGTCAATTAGATTATGGGATGTTTGGAGTCAGTGAATTTTGTTGTCCTGATCAATTGTTCACCATCAAGTTTACTTAGAGCATCCAGGGGCTTGAGGCAAGGATGCCCTTTGTCTCCTTTCTCATTTCTTTTAGTTGCATAAGGTCTTAGCATATTAATTTTGGAAGCAAAAAGTGTTGACACTATCAGGGGAATCAATATAACATGTCCTATAACCCTGTCACACTTGTTGTTTATTGATGACATCTTATTGTTTGGGAGAGGGAACTTGAGGGAATTGAATTCCTTCAAACACATATTATATGTGTTTTGTAAACCTATGGGGATGGAAATTAATCTGTGCAAGTCATGTCTCTTGGTAAATGGTTTGAGTGATTCATTGCAAAGAAGACTAGCTCAACTCTTTCCTATGAGACTAAAGTCTTTGGACATGGGAGTCAAATATCTAGGGTTCTTTTAAGCCCTATACAAAGCCCCATGTTATGTACAAAACCCCTTATTAATCCCTAGATACTGAATTATTACAATTCTAGTCTTATATTTGTATGTCAGTTAGAACCCTTCATTGCACCCTTTCACTATAATTGTACCCTTTCTCTCCTATATATATACCAAGGAGACCTAGTCTTAAGAGCATCTTATCACATCTCATATTATATTATGAGTTGGATATATTGTAAAAGGAGGTTTCTCCCTCCAAGTGAATTGTATTCATTGACTTCTTGTATCAGAGCATCAATCCTAGGGTTTTTTTTCTTCTCCAAGCGAGTCATCTTAGTATTTTTTCTATAACTTTTGTTATGGGCCAATTTAGATAGAGAAATTTGGAGGTTACTTAAAAGACATATCAAGGTATCTGTAATAGAATTTTTATGTTTCGGGACGTTACAATTTTGGAGATATAGCCTATGGAAGATAGGGTTTTTGACTCCTCATGAATTCAATTTTAAACAAGTCATATTGGGATTTGTGCTATAACTCTTTTTTTTTTTTTAATTTTATTATTATTATTATTTTTTTCTGGGAGGTTTCAAATGATGAAATTTTGTGGAGATTGAGGAGACATATCCTAGTAAAGGTAGTCCAAATTCCAGATTATGGTTCGCTATGCTTTCAAATACATAGTCTATGTAAGACAAGGCTTGTGACTAATCTTGAAATCAATTTTAAAAGAGTTAGCTTGGCATTTTAGTTGTAACCTTTTTCTGTGAAATTTTTGACTATGAAATTTTCAGAATCTCGAGGAGACATAGAGAATTACATGTGATTTTTTTATTTTATTTTATTTTTTATTTTTTTATTTTTTATATTTTGAATCATTATTATTTATGAGATATATCTCGTGGAAGTTAGGGTTGTTTACTAATCTTGAAATTACTCTTAAATAAGACATCTTGGTATTTTTGCTATAACTTTTTAACAATGAAGGGTCAAACTGTGAATTTTTTAGGAGTTTAAGAAGTCATATCAGAGTACTATAGGCCAAAATTTCAGATTTATAAGGTTTAAAAGTTCAAATATATATCATGACAAAGGTCAACAATCTATTCATACTCCTAGTTAACGGTTTGAAAGGTACATAACTTACAATTGGCATAACTTTTTATTGGAAGATCTATTTTTGGTGATTCAAAATCTGTGAAAAAGAGGAAAAAATAGGAAAAAGAAGAGAATTATTATTTTCTCACATGGCTCCAAAGGCTCCTCCAAAGTTTACTTCACCAACTAAACCTCCAGAGAGCTCAACCATGACTCAAGAAGAAAGAGAATATTTTTTTCGCCAGATTGGAAAGATGGAAAAGAAAATTGAGGAGTTGGAAAATAAGATGGATGAAAATAAGAAAGAGATAGAAAAGAATATGGAAAATAAGATTAATGAAGATAGTGCACATATGTAAAATGATATGGATGAAACTGGGTATCAAATGTAAAAGAAGATGAATGAAATGCAAAAATCCATGAATGGAAATAATTAAGAAATGCAAAAATCCACGAAGACCCTAGAAATCATTCTCTTACAGAGGATCCCTAACAAGGATATGGATATCCAAGGAAATCATGAAAATAAGGAGGACAATGGTGTTGATATTTGATCACATATGGGGAGTATTTTATCACATTTGGAGAGCACAAATACTGGATTTCAAAATCATGATCATTCATTACTCCAGGATCCACTTCATCAAGGCTTCATGCTAGCACCAAGGAACTACGTCATTCCAAAGATTAATATGAGGAAGTTTGATGGTAAAGATCCTACAACATGGATATTCCAGATGGAGCAATTCTTTGATCTACACCAAATGTCAAGATCATAGAAGGTACCTATTGCATCCTTGTATTTAGAAAATGATCAATTTGTGTGGTATCAATGGCTTCGTGAAAGAAAAAAGAATTATATTATCTCTTGGTCCATTTTTATGGATGAATTGATATAAAATTATGGAGATATTAGGAGCAATACATTCTTTAGTCCATTGATAAATCTTTGGAAAAAAGGTCTAATTACAAAGCACATTCAACAATTCCAAAAGCCGAGTCTCAGGGTAAAGAAAATTCCCAAGGATAATTTGTTAGAACTCTTTATGGGCACTTTAAATGAGAAAATTCAACATGAGGTGTGCCTCTTCAAACCTAAATCCCTAGAGCAATATTTTAGTACGACAAGGAAAGTGGAAAAAAATATGGCTACTAGAAGGGTGACCATTGATAGCTATAGAGAGCACCATGTTCCCTCTCTTAAACTGACAAGGTTAACACCTCAACAAATGGATGAAAGAAGAGCAAAGGGACTATGATTCAATTGTGATAGAAAGTACAATAAATGGAATAAATGTAGTGAGAAAAAATTATTCTACATTGACTGTGAAGAGGAAGAAGATCAAGAATTGGAACCATCACAAGATCCAGATCTAGAAGAGATTATGCTCACTTGATGTTCAAACATATATATCCTTTTCTCCATTAGATCTCTAAATAGTTATCAACAATCACTCCAAGGTATTAGAGGAAATGCATGAGGGTCTTCCACCTACTCGAGTTCATGACCATGCTATTCATTTGCAACCTGAAAGTGTACCACCTAACATTAGGCCTTAAATGTATCCATATGCACAGAAGAGTGAGATTGAGTGTATGATCCAAGAAATGTTAGAGGCCGACATCATTCAACCTAAACAAATTTCTTTCTATTCACTAGTGGTGATGGATACAAAAAAGGATGGTTTATGGTGTATATTTCCAAGTTATAGATAGCTCAACAAAATGACCATCAAAGTTAAGTTTCTTGTTCATGTCATTGATGAATTAATAGATGAATTGAATGGAGACAAATTCTTTACTAAGTTGGATCTTCATTCGCGATATCATCAAATTAGAATGAGGCAAGAAGACATTCCCAAAACAACTTTTAGAACACATGAAGACCATTATGAGTTTTTGGTTATGCCATTTGGAATTACGAATGCACCCTCAACATTTCAAAGCTTGATGAATTCTATTTTTAAGCCCTTCCTTAGAAAATTTGTGTTGGTATTTTTTGATGACATACTAATATACAACAAATATTTGGAAGAGCATGTACTACATGTTGACAAAGTATTACAACAATTGGAAGAGAGACAAGTTTATGCAAATCCTTCCAAGTGTGCCTTTGGGGCTCAAGAAGTGGAATATTTGGGTCATTGTATCTCATGAAGGTGTAAAATTGGACCCTAACAAAATTGAAGCCTTGATAGAATGACCAATTCCCAAAACCTTTAAGAAACTTAGAGGATTCTTCAGATTGACATGCTATTACTGCAAGTTTGTCAAGAACTATGGTCAAATAACAACACCTCTAGCAACATTATTAAAGAATGAAGCATCTTGGACTGAAGCATAAACCAAAGGTTTTGAAAAACTTAAGGAGGGTATGTGTACAACTCCCATCCCGACCACACCTGACTTTACAAAAACATTTATTGTGGAGTGTGATGCCTCAGGCCATGGAATTGGTGCAATTTTAATGCAAGAAAGAAGGCCCATTGCCTTTGAAAGCAATCAACTTAAATAAAAAAGATTACTCAAACCCATTTATGAAAAATAAATGTGGGCCATACTACATGGAGTTCAGAAATGACGCCCTTACCTAATAGAAAGACACTTCAAAGTAAAAATAGATCATGATAGCTTGAAGTACTTCTTGGAGAAACAATTATCTTCAGAAGAACAACAAAAATGGTTTACAAAGATGCTAGGTTATGACTTTGAAACTATCTACAAAAAAGGAAAACACAATGTTGTTGCAGATGACCTTTCAAGGAAAGAAGAAGAAACCGAAGGTTCACTATGTGTTATTTCTATTTTGCAATCTGATTGAGTGGAAGAAGCAAGTGTAACGACCCCCAACTCAACTGAGGATCATTACTATGCGAAAAACACTCATAAAACATAAAACATTTCTACTAACTAATTTCTTGTAGCTTAACAACTACGAATTACACACATATTTAACTTTTGTCTGATACCGTGAACTAGAAGCATCTACAACATACAAAACTAAACATAAAGAGAAGATAATAAATGAATATACAATGACACATAAATCAATATCATACACAAAGTTCATGCACAACAATTAAAACTCATAATGCACGACATAAACAAGACAAAACACTTATCTTTTAAATCGGTTGTGCAACTAGTTACTTGGGATGGACATTCCATCCAACCATAGACTTGTAATTCCAAATATCAATAGCAAGTCACCCCTGATCTGGGGCTAGCAATCCACAAAATAGGGTGGTCTCTCACTATCCACCCATAGCTCATAAAGACCCACAATCCAATGATATTCTCCTACAATTATCCCAATTTTCCACCAGCTCTCTTCCTCTCGACTTGCCCAATCGAAGGAATGTAGCCCTTCATTACTATTAGTCGATCATGCATCCCATTCATTTACCAGGGTCTCTCTGGCACATGTAGCTAGGAATATCTGTATTGGGGAACTCAAGGGAGCTCACTTCTAGGAAAACTACCAAGAAAAAAACAACAATCACTTGTTGTTATAGTGCAACTCACACATAAGTTTACTCTTCAAGCTTGAAAATATGGTTCTTTAGTCTTATGCTCGAAATATGCTCTAGAATTCTCCCTCCATGGTTTCTCTAGATCCAAGCTCTTCTTCCCTGCTCTCTACTTGATGTTCATGCAAAAACAATGATTGTCTACAATTGTTGTCACTGCCCATCCAAATTTTGCTCTCTTTGGCTTACTTGCTTGACTTACACTCTTTCCCAAAATGATTGTAGTTAGCCCCCATGGTCCCAATAACTATGGGATGTGACTTCTCACACCCACCCTCTTACATGCATTTAATGATTGGCTTTGGGAACACCCAACAAAAAAATAGAAGGACAAGATCTACTCCGGGAAATGGAGGAGTAGATAGTAAAGATCATGCAAAATCTAAAGGTTTCCCAAGGCAGGTAGAAAAGATGCATAGATAAAGGCAAAAACCACAGAGAATTTAAAGTGGTTGATCATGTATTTTTGAAAGTGAAAGCTAGACATAGTTCCCTGAAGTTGGTAAAGTGTTCTAAGTTAGCAACATGCTATTATGGGCCGTTTGAAATACTAGACATGATTGGTCCTGTTGCATATATGCTTGCATTGCCTGCATCCTTGTGTATTCATAATTTTTTCCATGCGTAATTGCTTAAAAAGTAGGTACTTGATGATAATCATATTATTGATTGGAATGTGATTCAGGTGGAGCCAGAAGGTGATTTTCAAGTGCGATCGGTTTGCATATTGGATCGAAAAATCAAATAGTTTCGGAATCGAGCCATGGAGTTGGTAAAGGTTCAATGGACCTGGTATGGTCCTAAGGATGCAACCTTGGAGCGCAAGGATTCTATGCAAGTAGAGTATCCACATATTTTTGAAGGTTTTTGAAATTTTGTATGTACATGTGTATATGATGCACTAAGGAAAATGAATAAATAAGGGGGAGGGGAATGTAATGTCCCTGATTTGTATCCTTTGTAATTGTACATATAGGTCGGTGAGCCGTTGGTACCAATCATAAATGTAAATGTACATTTAGGCTGGTGAGCCGTTGGCATTATGTTTCAGTGTTGCACGCACCTGAGTAGTGCACAGAGAATTGTTATAAAAAAAACATGGTGCACACATTTCATAGTGTTGTGTGCACCTGGGTAAGTGTGCACATTTCACAGTGTTGTGCACACTTGGGTAAGTGAGCAAGAATGATCTAGGAGTGCATGTAGATATGATTTATGTATATATGTATATATATGGCTGTATATGTATTGAGGCTGGAGAGCCTGTGTGATTATGAGGCCGATGAGTCGGGATGCAGATAGACTAGTGCACCTATCCATGTAAAAGTAATCATACTCAGTTATTAATATAATATTACATCATTGCACACAGATAGACTCAGACGAAAATATATTGGGGATGAATCCACCGGAAAAGGGAAAAGGGGGTGGGACCTAAGTCCCAGGGAATATTTTATAATATTTCTGGAAAAGTGTGATGTTGGATAATTATTTTATCCTACGTTCTCGACGTTGGGAATGAGTCACCAAGTGGCTTAAGCTACTTCTGAAGGTGACAAGTGTCAAGTTGAAGGCATGCAATATATATTTATAGCCTTAGTGTAATGGGAGGGAATCCATTATCCATTCTTCACTCTCGTGTACATAAGGGGTCGGTCCAGGGAGAGGATGACTAATACTTATCTACACATAGAAGCTGGTAAGGGGTTTTTGTACTGTAATCAAAGTTTTACTGTCAAAGAGGTTGGTTGTCAGGCTCATGAGTAGTCTCTCTGGGTGAGATATTTGTTGTTGAAGAAGTGGGTTTTCATGCCTGCGAGCATACTCTCTAGGTGAGAGTTTTTCTTAGAATTGTTCCCTAGTCTGCTGAGCATTAGTCGAAGGGCTCAGACACTTCTTGTTCGACATGTTGTTGGTAAACTTGGAAGGGAAGTGGGGTAGCTGAGGGACTCTTGAGAAGAGAAGGGGTACACTTCCTCGAGTGTGATAGGTGTGTGGGGAATGAGGGACTGCAGGCTAGTTACAACATCAGGCACCTTGGATTGAGCAATTATGTTGTGAATCAAACCTTAGCCTATCACTAGGACATCTGAGTTTTGTGCGCAGTTGGTGACTTTCATAAGACATAAGTGTTCTTTATGTGCTTGTCTCATTTACTAGTTTATCTATGCTTGATATAGGTTAATTCTTGTATGTTGTTGCATATAAGTAGTTGATGTTATTCGGTTTAATGTTGCTTGCACATATAAGTGTGGTGTTGATAGTCATTATTGTAGTTGTGCATGAGTATGACAGTTGTTGATAGTCTTTCCTATTGAGTTAACCTTATGATTTTGGTTATGAGTCTTCAAGAAGAGGTTTTAATAGCTTTGTGTGTAGAGAAAAATATGTGTGCATCAGAGGCTGGATTTAATTGTGCGCATAGGAAAGAAATATGTGCGCACAAGCAAGACAGATTCGGTAATGATTCCATAACGAGTGAGCACAAGAAAGATAGATTCGGTAATGATGCCATAAGGGGTAATGAGCCAATATTAGGGCTTAACATGCCCCTCCCCTTGAGACAAGTGTTGTCTGCAACGCTTGAGTAAATATGTATGCTTATGTATAAAAGACTCATCTTCCCAAGTGCAATCTTCAGCCGATAGTTTCCTCCATTTAATGAGATACTCTGAAATGGATCTATTACTCAACTGGCGATTTCTTGTGTCAGTGATGGCTTTAGGATCCAATATGATTTTTCTTTCCTCGTCAAGTTCTGGAAATATAGTTTGAACTGGGATCTTGTCGCCTATAACCTTCTTTAAGCATGAAACATGGTAAACTGGGTGTACTCGTGAAGATGCAGGCAAATCCAATTTGTATGCCATAGTACCAATCTTTTGCAACACCTTATATGAAAGATACCAGATATATAAAATATGCAGAACAGAAATAAAATGCTAGAAATGGAAGAATAACAGTAAAATATCCAGCAT
>JASDQU010241971.1:59868-72965 GCA_032191745.1 Picea mariana
TTTTCTTCTAGCTGTTCTTTGAGTGCTTCTTCAATTCTTTTATTTTAACCTTCAATTTTGTGATCATTTGTTCTAGTACTCAAGTGTCCTTTTTGTTTTCTAGTTCTGCTTGTAGTTTCTTGTTTTTCTTCTGATAACTTCTATGGCACACATTAATTCTTCTCGATAGTCAACTTTTGCCTCTTCAATTTCTTATTCGACTTCTTCATATCCTTCTTCGACTTCTTCATATTCTTCTTTGGAGTCTTCTTTGTCAGAGTCTTTTACTGCCATGAATAGAACTCTTCCTCTCTCACTGTCACTGACTTCATCTTCATCTGATGATGAGTTGTCTTCTTTGGTGCATAAACTTTTATTGAAAACTTTATTTGTAGTTATTTTGCCTTTATATGTGTGTTTGCCTTTTGAGTAACCTTCATCATTTATCTTTTTCTTATGAGGACATTTGTTAGCAAAATGACCAATACCATCACAATTAAAAAAAATTAAAGGAAGCTCACCTCTATACCTACCGTTGGTTCCCTTGTTCAGTCTTTTAACGAAGTTGGCCACTTCTTCATCATCTTCTGAGACATCACTGCTGCTGCTATATTCTTCTTGTTACTATTTCTTTTTCTTTGATATTTTGGATGCTTTGAAGGCTACTTCTTTAACATCTGGATTTTCCTGTTCAGTTCTCATTTCATATGCAGTGAAGATTCCATGCAGTTCGTCCATGCTTATTGAGTTTAGATCCGATCTTTCTTCTAGTGATGATATCTTAGGGTTGAATCTCATAGGAAGAGATCTTAGTACCTTTTGAACAATTACATATTTTTTGATTTCTTCTCCCAATCCTATGATTGCATTCACTGTTTCATCGACTCGTAAGAAAGAGGCTGCAATATTTTCATCTTCCTTCATTTTTAGTTGTTCGAACTGACCTCTGTAAGTTTGAAGCTTTGCTGCTTTGACCTTTGTATCTCCTTCATAAATATTTTTAAGCTTGTCCCAAATCTCTTTAGCGGATTTACAATGTGCAACTTTGGTGAATACTTTATCATTGAGACCATTCAAAAGTGCATTTTAAGATTTGGAATTATTCTCACCAAGTTTCATTGCTTTGTCATTTGTTGGTGGAACTACTGGTGCTGTGTATCCATCTACAATTGATTTCCAAACTTGAAATCCCTGTGCTTGTATATATGTCTTCATACTTATGCTCCAAAAAGCATACTTATGTCCATCAAACTGTGGTATTCCATTTTTATACAAGTTGTTTCTCTCCATGATCTACCTTTCAGTGGTTAAACTGATTTTTGAAGGAACCTGCTCTGATACCAATTGTTGGATTACTGAGAGGGGGGGTGAATCAATAATAGAGAAATTATAATCCTTTTTAAACCAAATAATCCAAGTGTTATATCAATGTAGAATTATCATCCAATAACGAGCAATGAAAAAATGAACAATCATACACATACATAGTGCGCCGGTGTTTTACGTGGAAACCTGAAGGGGGAGAAAACCACATAATGATTTTTCTTATATGTCTTGAAGAATTACATTCATTAGAAGCACCAAATTCCTTTGTTTTCCAGCTACAACTGGAAGGAGGCTCCAACCCCCTATTTTCTTAGGCTACAACTTGAGGGAAGATCCAACTCCCCAATTCTTTGGCTACAACCAGAAGGAGGCTACAACCCCCTATGTTCTCCGGCTACAACCAGAAGGTGGCTACAACCACCTGTACTTGCCTCGTCCAACCACCCTAAAGTAGAAGTAGAATGATGGAACCACTGTCACACTATCACTGTGAGATATATCGCTGCAAACCTGTACTAATAAACTTGAACCATGCATCAACCTGTACCTCAACCTTTAATCAACCTGTACCATAAAAAAGTGCATCAACCATGCACCAAACTATAATCAAACTGTACCATACACAAGTCAAACCAACCATGTACCAATCATGTGTCAACTACTCATCAACTATGACTCATCAATATGTACCAACATCATCNTTGTCTCAACCATGTACCCAACATGTACCTTAACCAAAAGCCCTCATCAATTTCATCATCCAAATATGATTTGTAACTCTGTAATAGACCTGGTGTATATGATCACATACCTGCAAACCTTCCTTAACTTTGAGAACAAGAGACTAGCATCTTCATAAAATTTTTCTTTAGTGTCACATGACTAGTTTTGGATTAGTCAACAACCCTAACTTGAAATGATCATAACTTTGTACCTGTAATGAATAAAGATTTGAAAATTATACACAATGTTTTTTAGTGTGTTTTAAACAATTCCTCCAAGTTTCACTACTTGGAACCTCTCATAAAATGAGTTATAGCAAAAATGACATACCTTGTTGAATTCTGGCTTATTCTAGAGATAGTCCTTGTAGAACATGCCCCACACAGAATATTTGTTGAATCGATCTGAAACTGTTACATAGAATACTAAATACTGTACTCTAAACAACGCATTTTTTCTTACTAAATTTGTATATGTTATGAAGAAGTTATGACGTTTTTACCCGAAACACCTGTTTTTGACTAGTTTCAGGACTAGCCACAAACCCTATTTTCCACGGAGTGTAACTCCAAAAATGAAACGACCCACAAGCTGAATTTTTTACCACATATACTTGGATATGTTTTCTCAATGGAATAGAAATTTCAAGTTCTGAATCATTCTATAAAAAAAATATTGCGAAAATGGTGAGATGACCTGTAAATAACATACCTTAGAAAGCATTATCAAAATAATTTATCCTTCCTTGAATTCCGGCCTTTTTTTTTCTTCACCTTACCTTAAAAATTTGGCTTAGATATCCTTTGGTTACCTCAAACACCTATAGGTATTCAATATTCTCAAGTGTGATTAGAATGAGAGAGCCTTGCCTCTTATTTATACTCTCCAAGTAGCTTCCATAAAAACATCTTGTAGGTCACTTTGCCCACTTTCCTTATTTTAGGGTTAACCCACTTCTAATTTCTCCATTAAATTTATTATTTAAATAATTTATTTTGTATTAACTTTGAATTATAGTACACTCATCACTTCAATTTATTATTTAACTTCTAAAATCTCTTAAACCACTTTGACTACTTTGACCTTTTGGGGCTTCTAGATGACATAAGAGGGTCCTCCAACTTTGTAAGGCCATAACTCTCAAACCGTGAGGAGTTATGTGAAGTTACACATACCACCCGAAATGGAATAACATGTACCATCCATATAGAATAGTATTACCTACAAATATATCCAAAAGTCATACCATTATCCATCAAACAAACTTGGGTCCATTACCCAAACCTGGGTTCTCCAACTTCTCATGGCCATAACTCTTTAACTGTGAGGAGTTATGTGATGTTCCACATACCACCGGAAATGGCATGACAAGAACTATC
Organism: Picea mariana; assembly: GCA_032191745.1. Classification (NCBI taxonomy): domain Eukaryota; kingdom Viridiplantae; phylum Streptophyta; class Pinopsida; order Pinales; family Pinaceae; genus Picea; species Picea mariana. Next base: position 63,276 of record JASDQU010241971.1, read on the forward strand.
CATATAGGATAGTTTCAATAACAAATTCACTGACGTTCATATCATTATTCCACAAATAATCATGGGTTCTCTAACCATACTTCTAGGATAACTCAATCCGCAAAGCATCTTCCTGTGAGGGATTTCACCATAAGGAGACCACTTTGGAGTTCATCCATTTGTACTTCTTATCAACCATGAAAAGAAAATAATGAGTCATCTTTACATCAAACAAAATTGGGTCCATTACCCAAACCTTTGTGCTACCGAGCTTTCTTCAAGGGTTGACACCAATGACAACCAACCTTAATCAACAGTTACTTCCATTGCTTCAAATTGTGTTAAAAGGAGTAAGTTAATTTGGCGCATCTCAGTTTGAGGTTGAGCATATTAATTCAAGTGATACTACGTAGACTAGAGTTCAATTTATAATTTGCATAGTGGAATTTTGGAGTAGCATTGCTCAGTAGTGTGCTGGGGATGTTACAGTTTGGTTGATTTAGAGCTACATAAGTTGAGATTATGTGACATGGCCCAACCTGTGTGGCCGGGGATGTTACATTCTGGTATCAGAGCAATTGGTTCAAAACTGGACTTGTATGGTCCAAAGGTCAATAAGAAGCATCAAAGTTCCAGTTTCAACATTGATTCTGCATGGGATGAGTTTATATTTTAAGGCAAAATTCAGACTAGTAAGTGACTGAATTTGGAATTTTAGTGTGGACATGGTGCACATTAAGTAGGAGTGCGCATATGTGCACACTAAATATTTGGGGTTGTGCAGAACAAATTTGTGGTGCATGCACAATACTGATACACAATGTACATGTTGAAATGGACATCGTGCATTAGCATTTGTTGAATACTAGTGCACACATGGATGCATAAGAAAGGATTATGACAAGATAGTGCAGAGTTTTTATGAAGTTATCTCATGAATTCACCTAACAAATCTTATTGTATGCACATTTTGTAGAATTATCAATGATTAAAGCATGACATAATCAATGCAGAAGGTCAAAGGCATGGAAAATGCATAGAGGACTTATAGTTCTGATGATGAATTCAGGGATTTGTATGTTGGGTTGGGTGCTGGTGGCACATAATCCAAAAAGGAGCACATGAACTTGGTAGAAACCATAAAGGGATTGCAAAAATATGTCTAAAGCTATAAGGCTGATAATGAAAGGATTATGAGAGCCAAGGAGCATCAAGATGACTTCAATGTCAAGTTGATGCATATCTTTGACAAAATATAAATGAAAATGGATAAGGAGACAAAGTCAAGTAGGTTAAGAAGTTGCAGGTCTCATGATGAGAAAATAAGAGAAGTAAGGAGTGTTGATAGACATCATCACCACTCACCAAAGGATTCTTTTAGGAAATGGTGCAATAGTTGGAGTCCATCTCCTTTTAGGAAGCATAAGAGAAGGACTGGGGTGGACGATCTACATGGAGAAATGAATAAGATCAATCCTCCTACCTTTGACAGTGAACACAAGAAGGATGGAGATGTGGAGACCTGGATGTTGGGTACGAGGAAGTTCTTTCAGCTGCATAATTATTCTGCGCAGGGAGAAGGATAAATTTCTATCTATCAGCTAAAAGGAAAGGCATCAATGTGGTGGGATCAATTTATGCAAATGCAACACATTGATGATAAAAAAGTTACTTGGAGGGAGTTCAAGAGGTATTTCCAAAAGAAATACTTAACCAAGCGATACTATGACAATAAAATGAAGGAGTTCTTTGAAATCAAGCTTGGGAGTATGATGATAGATGAGTATGAAATAATATTTTTAGAGTCATTGAAATATGTCTAATTCATCAAGGATGAACAAGTTAAAATTCAGAGGCACATGAGTGGGTTTCCTTCATTTATCAATGACAAGATACAATATGATGACTCCAAGACATTGGAGGAAACCATAAGGCATGCTAAATATCTTTATGAGAAGCAAAGGGGAAGCCCAAATTTCCAAAAGGCATGGGAATATAAGATGAAAATCAAGGTGGATTAGAGGAAGAAGGGGGCTAAGCCACCTTTTTTTCATAAATACTGCACAAGGATAACCAACTCTCAATGAGCCCAGAATGTCAGAGACACTGGGGAAAAATCCATGGAAGCAATCTATTCAGTGTTGGAATTGTGGCAAAGATCATATGCACATAGATTACCCTCAAAGAGGTTAAAAAGAGAGTATTGCACACAATGTACACCAAGTTATGAAAATTGAATATTTGGGCAGAAATGTGCCAAGGATTTACACAACCTTGGATAACAAGCAAGCTATGTTTCAGTCGCACATGATCGAGGTGGAAGGTAAGATTAATGACCAACCCATTGCTATTTTTATTGATTTAGGAGATAGTCATAGTTATCTAGATCCTAAGATGGTGGAAAGATTCTATTTTCCTAGAAGCAAGCTTGGAAAACCTTGGTTGATGTAGTTATCTACAGGAGCAAAAAGAAAAATCAATGAAATGATTAAGACATGTCCAATGTAGATGAATGGATTGCATGCAAAGGTTGATTTGAATATTATACCTTTGGGATCGTATGATTGCCTCATTGGTATGAATTGGTTGGACGAGCACCATGTTGTCCTAGAATGTTATAATAAGGAATTTACTTGTTTGTATGAGGAAGGAAACTTAAGAAAAATTCAAGGAATTCCAAGGGATGCAACTATAAAAGAAGTTTCAGCCTTGCAACTGAAGAAAAGCTACAAGAAAGGATGTCAAGTCTTTGCAGCGCACATGGAAGAGGAATTTAAGGATAAAGTGCCAAGTATTGAAGATTGCGCAGTACTGGAAGAGTTTGAGGATGTATTTAAAGAGATACCGAGATTTCCTCTGAAAACAGATATTGATTTCTCTATAAATATGATGCCGGGAGCAACACTCGTATCCAAGACTCCTTTTAGGATGAGTATGCCAGAATTGAAGGAGTTGCAGATCCAACTTGAAGAGATTTTGAGGAAGGGGTATATACGCTCAAGTGTGTTTCCTTGGGGTGCCCCAATATTGTTCATGAAGAAGAAGGATGGTATGCTGAGACTTTGTATTGACTCCAGGCAATTGAACAAAGTAATAGTAAAGAACAAATATCCTTTGCCAAGGATAGATGACCTCTTTGATCAACTACAAGGTGCACTGATATTTTCAAAGATTGAACTCAGATTTGGATATCACCAAGTGGGAATTAAGGAAGAAGACATCAACAAGATGGCCTTCAGAATAAGGTATGGTCATTACGAGTTTATAGTGGTGCCATTTGGATTGTCGAATGTGCCAACTATTTTCATGTGTTTTATGAATCGAGTTTTCAGAAGTTATTTAGATAAGTTTGTCATTGTATTTTTGGATGACATACTTATTTACTCAAAGCCTAAAGAGGAGCACGAGAAACACTTGAGGATGGTATTGAAAGTATTAAAGGAGCATCAACTTTATGCAAAGTTGAGTAAGTGCTCATTTTATCAACGACATATTCATTATTTGGGACATATTATTTCTAAGGAATAGTCATGGATATTGAGTTAACCTTATGATTTTGGTTTTGAGTCTTCAAGAAGAGGTTTGAATAGCCGTGTGCATAGAGAAAACTATGTATGCATCATGGGCTAGAGTTACTTATGCACATAGGAAAGCAGTCTACATGCACAAGTAAGAGAGATTTGGTAATGACACCAAAATGGGTGTGCGCACAGTAACACTATGTGTTCAGTGTGCTTGTGCGCAATTGTTTATAGTTACGTCCGTTGATTAAAGTTGTGTTAAAAGGAGTATTAGTTTGGTTCATCTTAGTTTGAGGTTAATCACATTACTTCGAGTGATACTGTGCAAACTAGAGTTTAGTTTAGAATCTGCGCAGTGGAATTTTGGAGTAGCATTGCTCAATATTATGCTGGGGATGTTACAGTTTGGTTGATTAAGAGCTACATAATTTGAGATTGTGTGACATGGCCCAACATGGGTGGTTGGGGACATTACATGGAGCCTATCATGGAAGGGATCATTACTCTAAGAACATACTTCGAGGAGATTCCCTTCAGGCACATCTATATAGAACTTAACCATAAAGTTGATCATCTTTCAAAAGTAACACTTGTTTTGGAGGAAGGTTCACTTCATGTGCAGGAAATGAGGGACAAAATATATTTGGATGTTGTTATTACTAACCCTTTTTGAGGTTTCTTAAGATCTTTTTCTTTCATGCATGATTTTGTTATCAAGAGATGTAAAAAGTATGTTTTAGTTGCACTTTTTTGCTATGTAATACTCTATGAAGTCAGTTGGGATTGGGTTGTAAGGAGGACATTATAAATATGATATCTAGACAATAGTCAGTTGGACAATTTTTGTTTTTTCTGAAGGCCTAGACAATCATCATGGTCATGATCATGCTATGAGATGAAAGACTAAGTAAAAGTGTATTTTGATTTCTACTTTGAAATATCAAATATATTTTTTTTTTCATGGAAAAAAATGTACCTTATGTTGGACATCGAAGGTACCAAAAAACAATTGCAGCTGTAAGTGGCTAGTATTTTTGGCCTAGAATCATGAAATACGTGGTTGATTACATAATTAGATGCATGTAATGTAAAAAGGTAAAGGTGAGCACATGCATCCAATAGGATTTCTACAACCATTTCCCATTCCTGAGTGGAAGTGGGAAGTAGTTGCTATAGATTTCATCACCAAGATTTCCAAGACAACAAGGCATCATGATTCCATCATGTTAGTGGCAGATAAAATTATAAAGGTTGCACAATTTATTCTAGTCAAGATGACTCATAAGAAAACCGACATTGTATAAATTTACATGAAGGAAGTTTCCATGCTACATGGTGTGCCTAAGAAAATTGTATCTTACAAAGATCCCAAGTTCACATCAAATTTTTGGAAAGGGTTATTTAACGGATTTGTAACAAATTTGAATTTCAACACAACATATCATCGATAGTCAGATGGGTAGATAGAGAGGTTCAACCAAATAATTCAAGATATTCTTAGAAAGTATGTAATGGACCAACCTTCCAGGTGGGAATACTATCTTAATTTGGTTGAGTTTGCATTTAAGAATGGGTATTAGACATCATTGAAGATGAACCCATTTGAATCCTTGTATAATAGAAAATGCAACATGATAGTGAGTTGGGACAACCCATCAGACATAGTCTTTATTGGGCCACAACTGCTAAGGGAAATGGAAGAGAAAATAATAAAGATCAAGGAAAATTTAAAGACTGCATAGGAAAAGCATAAGAGTTATGCAGAAAAAGGCAAGGCACACAGAGAATTCAAAGTGGGTGAGCATGCGTTTCTAAATGTAAAGGTTGAAAGAAGCTCATCGAAATTGGGAAGTTGCCCAAAATTGGTAGCAAGATACTCCGGGCCATTTCAAATATTAGATATAATAAGACCTGTTGCATATATGTTAGCATTGTTCGCATCCATGCATATTCATAATGTATTTCACGTGTCTTTGCTAAAAAAGTATGTGCCTGATCCTAACCATGTAATTAATTGGACTATGATCTAGGTGGAGCAGGAAGGGGACTTTTGGGTGGAGCTAATGTGCATCTTGGACTAGAAAGTCAAAGTGATTAGGAACTAAAAAATCAGTCTAGTAAAGGTCTAGTGGACCTGCTTTAGTCCTGAAGACACTATGTGGGATCACAAAGAGGCCATGTGGGAGGAGTACCCACAACTTCTTATAGATTTTGGAGAAATTTGAGTGTACATTTGTATATGAATGCATAAAGACTCCATTTTGGTGAAACCAGAGTTCTTGGAGCCACAACTCCGAGACTTCATGTATGACCTGTGTTGGAGCTTGGAAGAGAAGTGGGATAGTTTGAGGGATTGCGGTGCAGAGAAGGGGGTACACTTCCTTGGGTTGTGTAGGCTGAGGGAAATGAGGGATTACTAGTTGGAATTGTCATAGGAGTCATTAGACTATAAAATTATTGAGTACTATGAGGTAAAATTCTGTATATATGTACATGTACGTCGACATGGTGATGTGCACCAAGGACGGTGCAAAATGTAGGGGGAGGGGAACATAACACCCCAATTTTGATCCCCAGATTTGCAATGTATATTTGTATATATGATGAATGGCCAAGGGTCAAGCAATGTAATATGTAAACATCATACATTGAATATTATAAAATAAAATACACCACCGACTCCATATAAATAAGGATAGATTCATGGGGGGATATGAGTCCAAAAGGGAGGGGCCTAAAGAGGGTGTCCAAGGAAAATCCAAAATGCCTAGAAACCCATGTCATTTTCTTAAAGTAATTTGTCATTACATAATCCCCATTTGAATTATTAAAACCAATCATTGAATGCATGTGTAAAGTTGGTAGAAGAGTAATCTCACCTAGTTATGGAAGGATGGGCTAAGTACACTCATGATGGGAATTATATCATTGAATGCATGTACCAACGTAGATCCATCTTAAACCCCAATCTATGAAGCATTGAGAGGGATCAAGTTTCTTAAGGTGTAATTTTTTTTTAACATTTCATTCCATGTCAAGTATTAATTCCTTCATAATAAATGATGATAAAAATAATTACACCTTAAAAAATTTGATCCTCTTGGTGCTTGATAGATCCAGGTTTAAGATGGATCTACGCTAGTTTATTATTTTAAATGTTGCATCATTATTTTTTTTAATTGATCCCACTTTATTTTTATTATTGTTATTTTTTTAATTGAGTTGACTTCATTTTTTTTTAAATGTAACGTTATCTAACCTAACCTAATGCTAATGTGACAACATCTCCCCCATACTGGGCTATAGATAACCTCATTACTCTCGGTGAAAAGAGGAGGGTGAGAGAGTCATGTCACCTGGTTATGACAACATGGGCTAAGTTCAATCTTCCTTGGGAATTTTGAGAGTCAACCATGCAAGGGAAAATAAATTTTATTAGAGAGGGGGAGCTAATTATACAGTTGGGAAGAAGAGATGAAAAACAAAGCTTAGTGCTGGGAAAAGGGAGGAAATCAAGGTAGGTGTTGAAGACAACTTGTTGAAGTTGGTAATTATGTCAAGAATGAGGTTACAATTTTAATAAGTGAATTTATGTCGAGAAATTACCCAAAGGAGCATGTGTAAATTTTGTTGTGAGCACTCCTATTACAACTAGATTTTCTGGAGCCCCCAGCTGAGAGATTCCTGACCAGTCTATGTTGGAGCCCTAAAGGGGTTGGAGTTTGTCCAAGGGAATATGATGTAGAGAAGCAAATCTCATCGCTTAGTTATGCAAATTGATGGGGAAGAGAGCTAGGTGGTTGGAATTGTTGTAGGAGTCATGTCACTGTGTTTTTACTGGGTACTAGGTTGTTTGTGTGGACCGTAGACACCCATGGGAGCCTGTTCATCCTTGTGGACTCATAGCATCAACTTGAGGGTGGCCTATTATATATAGAATTGGTGCAACAACGCCCATGGTTGGGTGGGACATCTGACGTCTGCAACCGGTTCTGTAAAACATTTACAAAGATAAGTGTTCTGGTCATTGTTGATTTATTGTTTCAATGTTGTGTTTTATTCTATGTTTATGCATTTAAATGAGATGTATGCTTACATAGTCTGCATCTATAATTTTTTTTATGGTTATTTGCATAAGTTTGTTCAACATGGCGTGTGCATGCATTTTAAAATTGGTATCAAAGTTGTATTATGTCAATTTGGTAGTAACACGACTCAACAGGGGAGCTGGGTATGTCACAATTGAGAAAAAGGAAAGATATTAATTTTAAATTGTGATTATGAGTATGATTTCATATGCTATTAATATTGGTGGTAGGTGTAGTTTTTGCAGGAGGCAAGATTTTCTTGCACTAGTTATATTATGACATGTCTTTAGAAATAATAAGATGCACAATACGGTGAAGGCTTGGTGTTAAGGTATTTGATCTTAAGTCTATTAGGAGGGGTGGAGGTGTTTCCACTATGTATCCTTTAAAACTTGTAGTCATGAAGTGTCAATATGAATTAACCATGCTCCCTTAGATGTGTGATGGTCATTTTCATATGCCACTAAGTTGGGGAGTTAGGTTGATATACTAAACTTTATCACCTTATGGGTTATATATGGAATTAGGTTGATACAACTAATGCTTCCAATTTCAACAAATGAGGAGACAAGAGATGGAAGTAGTGGTAATTAAATGATGGTAGTGGAGTCAAAGTTAGTTGGGAATGGATTGTTTCATGTACATTGATTTAGTTTTGAACTCTATTTAAAAACCCATGTCTAATATATTTTTGGTAAATGTTGTATCATTGCCTAAGTAACATGGATATTACATTATTGTGATTATGCTAGTGAATGGCATTGGTTGATGCATTGCTTAATTGTAGGGTGTCACATATATATTAATGGAAGGATAACAATTAGACACTAGAGGCATGTAATGTTAGTATTTGTCCATAATACACATGTGGTATATATGTATGCTAGTTACATTTATTTACCCAGTGCATGGAAGTTAGTACGATTATATTAGTTGATTGATTGGAGATTCAATCAGTGTTTATTCATTGATTAACTAGGAATTTTTTTTTTATTAATTAATTTCATTAAAAATAGTGATGAACTATTAATTAATATTCATTATCCATAATCATAATCATAATAATCTAATTTTAAGGTCACGACCAAGCCAAACACCAAATTGGTGTATGAGACTCCCTTGTTTGTGGGACAAGGGACCCCCTCCACACGGGGAATTGACTACTAAAGTTTACAGAGGTATACATACCCTACCTCCCTTTGGATTTGAACTTGTGACCTCTTAAGAGGAAACACATGTTATTAACCATTAGATCCACTTAGGTGATGTGGAACAACATGACATATTAATGAATTGGCTTGCCTAAGTGGTTATATGGTGGATAGTGAATCAAGAAAGGAGAAGTGATTTATATTTTATATATGAACTCRTATGCCTTACCCRCAAAAATTCTTGTATRCTTTCTAGGTTGTCATCGAATTAATTGAAGATATATCCACTCATGCTTGAAGGTTGTTTTGTTGTTAAGTGGGGCATTTACTACAATGGGTAAGGGGTAGGAAAGGGAGCTATCTAATTTTGGAAGAACTTTCTTTAAGTTGTTGAAATTTGATCATACAAAAGTTTTGAGATTTTATTCATATGAAATTTAAATCGATTTTTTGATGATATGGATTGGTTTTAAATTGGGTAAAATCCTTAAAGGCATTGCTTCATAATACATAGATTTTGGATCACAGTAACAATTTACTTATGCTTAAATTTTTTATTGATTTTTTTTTACCAAATATGTGGTCAGGAAGAGGGTAAACTTGCTACAAGATTAGTTCACTATGGAAGATAAGTGGTTTGGCCAAGAAGTTTGCATGAGTAATAAAAGGAAGGGAGAAAGGACCATATGGATTTTTTTAATTCCTTCGTGTTTTGTGGTTACATCATGAGAAAAAGAGGACTACATGGATGAAATAGGGAAAAAATAATTGAGAATTGTTTTGTAGTGATTTATTGGAATGCCTACTATGTAGTTTTCCCTAAAGTTTGGGGCATAGAGAGCTAGGAAACTGAAGGGGTTTCTTGGAGTCAAGACATTGGATAAGTGCCTAGTTGGATGGTAGTATTATTGATTTTTCCACTTTTTAGGGAATATGGAGTAGGAGGTAGGG
>JASDQU010241971.1:115076-127651 GCA_032191745.1 Picea mariana
CCAGATATACTTCTAAAAACTGATGGATGAAATCTTTGAATGCAACTATGACTACTCTTGAAAATATTGCTGGTGCCTTCTTTAGTCCAAAAGGCATGACTGTATACTGGTAGGATCCCCATTTTTTGGAAAAAGTGGTCTTATACATGTCCTTTGGAGCTATCTTGATTTGATGGTAGCCTGAGAATCCATTTGTGAATGTGTATGTTTCCTGGCCTCCTACGTTCACTAGTACCTCATTTGTGAAAGGGGTGGGAAAAGGGTCATGTAGACAAGCATCATTCAATTTCCAAAGATCTACATAGATCCTTATACCTCCTTGTTTATTTTCCTACACTACCATAGGGATTATCCATTCAAACTCCTCCACTGGTTCTATGATTCTAGCCTCTAACATTCTGTCAATTTCTGCTTTTACTTTTTGCTTATATATTGGGTTCAGTCTATACGGTTGTTGTCTAACTGATCTAGGCTCAGGTTTGAGAGGTATCTTCATCTCCCCTAGCTCTCTTTCTATGCCTTTCATCTCTATAAAGGTTTTTGGGAACATGTCATTGTACTCGCGCAATAACTCTGTTATGATTTCTATAGTTTGCTCATCCCAGTAGTCTCCAATGCTGGCCATTTTGGGATTATCATTTGTCCCAATATTTAGTTTCTTCACCTTAATTGGTGCAACAAAAACTTCTGATTCTAGAAGTGGGCCTTCCACCTCTCTTTCACCTTCAAATTCTGTTATTTGAATGTTGTGCGGGTCCTCTTCATATGGTGATTCTTCCTGCACATGGTAGCATGACAATAGTTCTTTCACTGTCTGTTTGTTCTGTTGTTGATCTTCTATCATAAGTTCAACCTTTGGTTCCTTAATGAATATCACCCCTATGATTTTTTTGAGTGATGAATCTATGTTGGGGTTCTCATGTTCAAATGAGAAAGTGACTGTAAAATTCTACTGTAATACTGTTCATTCTACAGTTACTCTACCTAGGTCCTGGTCCACATACCAGTTTTCTAAGATTCCTTCTAGTGTATGGATAAAGTGATGAGGCGAATCCTCTGGTGGTGTCATCGTCCATAATGTTTTGTAATTCTCCAAGTGTTCTAGAGGTGACCCCTGCCCATCATATCTCTGCATCATTCTTCTCTTCTGCTCTGTACCGAATCTAATGCGCAGTAACCATTTGCATTGGTACCATTCCTTAACGATCTCCTTATGCGCACCCCACCATCTTGTAGGTGCTTCCTTGAGTGCTATATCCAGAGCTAAGAGCCTCTAATTTGATAACACTTCATCTTCATATCTTTTTAGGAATTCTCCTAAGTCATTCATTCCATTAAATCTAGGAAGTTCTCTTATCTCTGTACCTACCCATCTTACTGCCTGGTCTATTCTTGCGCATCTTCTTGTGGATAATTCATGTAATCTTTGCTGCCAATTATCCAACCCTGTATTTGAGTCTGACATGCATGACATGATACTTGTCCAACTAAGTACCCCATCCGCAGTTGGATTCACATAATATTCTTCTCGTGCGGTGGTTCTGTACGAATGGTTAATTTCCTTCATGTCTAAACAAGTGGGTTCTACAAGCCTTTCTCCTTCTGATGGATCTAATGGAGCAATGACTCTGTATTCTCCTGAATTAAATTTCATATTCCTCATCTTCAAATTGATTATGGCTTGATTTTCAAACACCCAATCCAATCCAAGCAATTTTAGATAAGGTGTTGTGCCATCCACTATTTATATTACTTCGAAATCAACTTTAGTGCACACTCCATCCATATCTACTATCACACCCTTTAACCTTCCAATTGGCAGAACCCTGTGTTGATTTGCTAGTTTCCGTTGAACAGGTGAATATCCTAATGTGGGCTCTCCCATACATTTACATGTCTTCTTGGGTAACACATTTACTTCAGAGCCTAAATATAATATAATATCCCCCATGTTGGCATTCAATTTAAACTCTCTGCTTGTTCTCCTCCTTGTATGCAGATGATTAACTGTTTTCTATTCTAGCTTTCCCTCTACATATGTGATACATCTTTCTAACATATTTTGTAACACTTTAACAGATGATGGATCATTTATTAGTTTAACACAGGATTGCAGAAAATCCTTAATAATAGTTACTTGTCCTAGGGGATGTGCTTCATTAGTGTGATCCAACAATGGAGGCATCTCGTACGTTGGTACGTCCTGAGTATGCTGTGCAATTGATGTAGATGCAATGTCTGGCTTCAAGAATTCTTGTCTGGATTTCTTTAATATCTCTTTTTCATTCTGTGCATCAAACTTCTTCTGTGGTTTAACCTTCTTCTTCACCCACTGGTGTTGTGTTGGATCTTGTCCTACTACGTCATTTCCTGTCTTAGCTCCTCTGCACATAAATATGTTGATATTCCTTCTATCATCCCTTGCTTCTGTAGGAATCCATTGAACATTATGATTGTTCTGATTTCTCTTGTCCTGAATCTTCCCCAACAGTGTCAGACAATCTTCTATTTCATGGTTGGATGTGCGACAATACATACAGGTCACAGGTGGAAGTTGACATTCTCTTGCATAACGTCCTAATTGTTGGCAGTTATGGCATACCACCGATCCTCTTCCTCTTCCAAAGCCTCCTCTACCTCATCCTCCACATTTATATCCAACTCAATATCCTCGTGGTGCATTTTACTAAGGCACCTGGTTATACTGCACATGATTATACTGTGGCTGCACGATATTGTACTGTGGTTGCATTGTGTTATATTGCTGCTCCGTAATGTTATAATGCTGCTGTGCAATGTTATATGGGGATAGTACTTGGTTAAACTGTGGTGCATCTTGTCCTGCCATCACTTATTCCTACACCCTATAGGCATATGATGTTCTTTCCCTCATAAGGTCCATTGTCCTATAATATTTGTCATCATGACCCACTAACTTGCAAAAGTTGCAGTATGAACTCTTAGGCACTGCTTGATATTTATGCATCATTGGAAAATGATATGGATCATGTCCCCGTGTCTTATAAATCTCACACCATAGTCCTCCCGATGGAAAAGGGTTTGGAAGTCCCATTTCCATGTACTTCATGAATGTGGGGCATTCATTCTTGTGGTGTCCTTCTGTCCTACATGTGCTACACCAAACATCTTCTCTTTTGTCCTTACTCTTGTTCTGGTTTAGTTGAAATGTTAGATTCTTTAGATCCTCCTTCAGCTCCTCTATTGCTGGATCTGTCTTCTGATATTGGTTCTCCTCTAATTGTAAGGCTTCCTGTAGAGCCTCTGCCTGTGTTTGAAACTTCTACTATCTCAAAGGATATTTCAAGTGTGGTAGTAGTGAATTCACAAATAGGTGCCGATGCTACATATTTGTCATGACATACTTCATTTTTCCCTTCAATCGTTTGGATCTTTGGTCAATCTCCCAAACATATTCTCTTGGCTTCTATCTGATCTCTATCATCTCATTCATGTATTGATCCTCTGAGCTAGGCTTATGGAATTAATTTATCAACAACTTCTTGATATCTGAAATCGTCCTTGTTGTTCCTGGTGGACTATTCACAATCAAACTCATGTACCAATCTAGTGCACAGTCTCTTAGCGTAATAGCTAGCTGCGCAAGTTTTGTATCCTCATTCGTGATCTGTTTTTCTTCCCAGATCTTCTCACAGATGAGCAAATGCTTCTTAGGGTCTTCGGATGCCTCTCCCTTGAATTCTGGTAACCTGATGGTGGGATCATGTTTTTCCATCCTGAATGCTGAACTAATATCTCCATGCAGTGTAGATACTTGACTACTAATTTCTGAACTGACTCCTCTAGTTGCTACTCCTTGACTAGATGTACTTCTTGCTGTCTTCCTTCCCTCGAAATTTGATTGTCTAAATGATGGTGTTCTTAGTGGTGTATTAGTCGCACAGGGGTTTATGGGTTCCACACTGACATTGACATGGATGGGAGTTCTGCCTTTGGTTCCTATCCTTGGACCACCTATCTTCCTTTCATATGTTGCACGGAGGATTTCCTCAATCTTCTCCACAACATAGAGATCCTCTACCTCTTCTTCATCACTTTCCAAGACTTCCCTCGTGGCTATGGCTCTCTTCTTATTGTTCATATTATATTGGTAGGGTACTCCACTATGCCTTCTTCCAGCTGTTTCCATGATCTACTTGATCTAGTCTTCCTCCATCATGATTTGGTCCAAGGCCTCATCCTTCTTTCCTTTCTCCATTTCTTCCTCCATCCCTCTATCTCTAGTCAGTGCTTCCCCCCTTCCCCCATGCACGTAGGTAAGTTTAGCTGTGTGAGGCCATCATCATTACACCTTTTTTATATAGTAATATCTTAATGGAAGTATATAATGATATGATAAACCTACCTCAAGGTCCCTTCAGGAACTCTTGCTCTGCTGTGCTATAACACTTCACAATATCTACTACAAATTCTGTGATAAATCCTGCAACAATGCTGTCTAACCAGAAATCTACTGCATGCGTAAATTTATTGTCAACTTGTTGTAATTGTAGAATATCCATAGGATTCCACTCTAGCTGTCTGATCCAATTTGTAGTATGGTTGTCTTTCAACCTCAATATCCACTCCTACAACACATGTGGGAAATCATAGAAAAATACTTCATGCAAGTCACTGAATACGTACTTGCCAGATATTTGCATGGTGTTAACTTTGAGTTTCTATTATCCTTTTGTGAAAACTCCAACTCCTTTTTTTTCAACCATCTCTCGATATCTTCCTTCATTGGATTCCACGGTCTGAACATCCTTTTATATGCTACCATTTTCTGCGCGATTCTTTCGTGACTCCCTCTCACTCAATCCCTTGCAGTTTCAGTCGGAAACATAACCATTTTTTGGTTATACTTTGACCTTGTTACCCTTCTTGGGTTGACCCAGGTTCAGGTCCACTTGGTTTCCAACAAAATCCCTCTAAAACTATCGGCCCTCCTAGTAAAATAGAAGGAAACACAATGCACAGGATGCACTGCGCAGTCTCACCCGAGATAGTTCTCTATGGGTGGATGCAGCGCTCAGGTGCTTGCAGCCTGGGAAATGAGTGGGGATCTATGACTAAACTCTATAGTCTTCATTCATTAACTAATTCATACATCTAGATTTATTAGATTGTCCTTCTTACTCATGCATGTGAAATAACAGATATAAGTAATTCATTCATTCCCTTATCTAACATCTAATCATCAACACCAAAGAAGATACATAACATTCAGTCACATAATTCTTGGTCTACCGTGGTTCACCCCCTCCTAGGCTACGTCCACACAAATTTGGCTCTTGGCTCTTTTATTTATGGTTATTTCATACAACTAGCGCCACATACATTATAGTTCTCCATCAACCAGATTGAGATATTACAATGAGGCAGACTAGAACACACTAGGATCCTCAACCTATGATCTAACCCTCATTTTCTACCTTATCTCTCCTCCTCAGCTCAACAAATTACAAGATAATATCAGATCTTACATACATTCTGATCCAAAACAATATCAAAACCAAACCAACTACAAAAACAAACCTCTACCTAGACCTCCTAGGTACCTACTTATACATGTTCTTGGCTTACTATCCATTACATCTTTTTACCAAAACCCTATCCCTAGCATGATTAGGTCTTCTTCCATGTGTGCCTCACATGCTTCCCTCCTCTGCATCTGCATTTACCTTTCACATGCTTCCCTCCTCTACATGCGTGTTTTAGTTTTGCATGCTTCCCTCCTCTGCATGCGCACTTGCCTTTCGCATGTTGCTTTTCCTACCAGTTGTTTTTTCCTTAGTTTCCGATGCTGTGACTTCCCTTAATTTCTGGCGCTTCTCCCTTGTTTTCCGACATTGATTTATTTTCTTCATTGCTTCTTCGGATTTTCCCCAAAATGTTCCTACGCCCAACAATATGTGTCTAATCATTCTTTTCTTTGGAGACTGATAATTCATCATTCTGAACCACCATAAACTGCAGAGAGCCACAATAGAAACACAAGATAATTATATTTTCTTAGAGAATATAAGATAATGAACTGAAGAATATTGTTTTTAAGTGTTTGAAAATAACAAGTAGTCTTTGAAGGATTCATTACCAAGTGTTTATTGTCTCTTTGCATATATTTGACCTCAAAATTTTTTCACAATGAAGACATTAAACTTGGAATGTTGAAATCCAAGGCAACTATGAATTTTCTAGAAGAATTATTATTTTTTCTTTTTCTTTTTCAAAATTTGCACAATAGTATGACAAACAAGTCTAAATACGATTTGATGATAATTGAAGATAAACATAGAATCTTGATATTATTTGAGGAGATTGTAGTTTTATTTATATTTTAAGTGGGTATCTTACATATGGTATCAGAGCGATTTTACATCAGGGCTACATGGGATCAAAATTTGAATGATGTTGTTAGATGTTGGAAAAACTAACATTTTTGTCTTTATTATCTAACATTGTTTTCATAGAGAAATAAATACATGATACAAACATCATGGAAGATGCAAAACACATTCCAAAAACTAAAACTCATGAGAGGAGAGAGACTCCTCCAGACATGGTAGAGACTATACTAATTCTGAAAGAAGATAATGAGAAGTTTATCAAATACCAAGAATAATAGAAGGAACTGAATGTTGTTTTATTGTAAAGCTTGACCGAGATTCAAAAAAACATGCAACATGGACAAATATCAAGTAACACTGGTAAAATTCCTTCAAGAAAGAGGTATTTTAGCATCAAAAGTCACACCTCTAGTGATGATACTCATACAACAACAAATCCTTCAAGACAAAATACAACTACTTCCGATGAATCCATGAATAATGGACCAAAACCATCTTCTAGCCATAAGAAGAAGAATACAATTTCCAAAGACTACTTACATGGGGAGTTCCAAAAGATGAAACCACCTACCTTTCATGGCGAGGTGAATTCTGGTGAGGAATATGAGGCATGTAGAAATTATTTTCAGGTACATGATCACTCTGTAAACATGACAACTAAAGTGACTATTTACAACTTGAACRACATAACATCCATCTGGTGGGAGGATCTCAAGAATGTAAGGAAACTCAGTGAAAATAAAATCACTTGAAAATTATTTAAAAAGTACTCCTGTCAAAAGTATTTATCARAGAGGTATTATGATGGAAAAATCAAGGAATTTAATGAAATGAAATTGGTTCAATMAACTATGGATGATTATGCAAGTAAATTACCAGAACTACTAAGGTATGTTCCATATATGAAAGATGAAAAAGTGAAGATTCAACATTTCCTTAGGGTATTGCCCTAATCATATAGAGACAAGATTGAATTTGATGAGCCTAAGACCCTTGATGGTACAATTAGAAAGGATAAGTAATGTTATGAACAAATCAAGAACAAACAAGAATTTGGCAAGATTTGGAAGAAAAAGAAAAAGGAAAAGTTTGAGCAGAGGAAGAAATGATTTAAGCCTCCTTAGTATAAGAATCAATCAAGAAGTTTTAATCCAAACTGTCCAACATGAATTATCTTTCGTCAGAATTTTCCATCTTAGAGTGGGAACAAACCATTAGATTCAGTAGTAGGAAAGACAAGGGAGCCTTCAAAAAGGCCTCTGAAGTGTTGGGGATGTGGAGAAGAGCATTTAATCAGGGACTGTCCTCATAGGCAGGAAACTAAGAAGACTACTTACACTATACAAGAAGATGGAACAATGAATGACATAGCAAAGACTATTCCTAAAATATATGTTGCATTAGTGGATCGATAAGCAAACCACCAAGCATCAATGGTGGAATTTGATGATAATATTGCGAAGAAAGATATTTCTATTCTAATTGACCTCAGATCTAGTCATAACTACATTGCACCTAAGATTTTTGAGACATGTATTCTTCACAAAAGAAAACACAATAAATCTTGGTTAGTTCAGTTGGAAACAAGATTAAAGAGAAAGGTCAGTGAATTGATAGAATATTTCCTAGTGGAAATGAATGGATTGATCACAAGGATGAATTTGAATATTTTACCTTTTGGTTCATATGATTCCTTAATTAGCATGGACTAGTTAACAACACATAAAGTAAATTTGGATTGCTACAATAAGACCTTTTAATGCATAGATGATGAATGGAATCCAAGTTTAGTGAAAGGCACTCCAAGAACTATCTCTATTAGACATATTTCATCCTTACAACTAAAAAGGAATGCTAGAAAAGGTTGCCCGTTACATGCAATTCATGTATTGGAGTCATCGAAAAAAAAAGAGTCAAAGTCTGAAGACTATCCAATAATCCAAGAATTTAAGGATGCTTTTCCAGAGGAGATACCAGGTTTACATCCTAGAAGATATATTGATTTTTGAATTGATCTCATGCTTGTTTTTTCACCTATATCAAGAGCTCCATACAGAATGAGTACACCTAAGTTGGTGGAACCGAAGATGCAAATACAAGATTTGTTAGACAAGGGGTATATTAGACCAAGTGTGTCTCCTTGGGGATCACATGTACTATTTGTGAAGAAAAATGATGGTACTCTTAGATTATTAATTGATTACAAACAATTGAACAAAGTGACAATGAAAAACAAATACCCTTTTCCCTGTATTGATGATTTATCTGATCAGGTACAAGGATAAAACATATTTTCAAAGATTGACTTGAGATTAGGATATCATTAGGTCAGGATTAAATATGAGCATATTCATAAGACAACTTTCAGAACAAGGTACAATCATTATGAGTTCATGGTGGTACCATTTAGACTTACCAATGCATCGATTACATTCACGAACAACATTTTTAGCAAATATTTGGATAAGTTTGTATTTGTCTTTGTCCATGACATCCTTATCTACTCTAAATCAGAAGAATAACATGAGGAGAATCTCATATTAGTTTTGTAGACACTAAGAGAACATCATTTGTATGCCATGTTTAGTAAATGTGATTTCTATCAAAGGTAGATACAATATTTGGGACACATCATATCAGATCAGGGAATATCAGTTGATCTAGAAAAGATCAAGRACATTATGAACTGCCCCCCTTTGAAGAATGTGAAAGATGTAAGGTCATTTATGGCACTGTCATGATACTACAAAATATTCATAAAAGGATTTTCAAAAAATGTCCATCCCATAACCTCTTTGCAAATTAAAGGAGTAAAGTTTGTATGGTATACTAAATGTGAAGAAWTCTTTCAACAGTTGAAGCATCTTCTAACCAATGCATTAATAGTAAAGATTGTTGATCCAAATAAATACTTCACAATGTGTACAAATGCATGTAAGGAAGGATTGGGTGGATTTCTTATGCAAGATAATCACATGGTAAGTTATGAATCCAAGAAATTGAAGGAGCATGAAATGAATTATGTTACTCATGACCTGGAACTTGCAACCATAATACATGCACCGAAGATGTGTCGACACTACTTTATGGGTAGAAAATTTGTTTTGCTGATGGACCATAGTGGATTAAAACATATATTTGATCAACCTCACTTGAATGTTAGATTTTTTATATGGTTATTATTTATCAGTGAGAATAATTTCAAAATTAGACACATAAAGGGAAAATAAATCAAGGTAGCAGATGCACTTAGAAAGAGTATGCATTCTATACATTTAGAGACTATCAACATTTGTGAATTTGATTTGAATTCCAAGATAAAAGAAGCCTTGTGTAAGGATGATTATTTTATACATGTAAAAGAAGGATTACAACAAGAGCCCCCAAACCAAAAAAATTGATGGCTATCAAATCACCGAAGAAGGATTGATGATCTATAAGGATATATTGTACATTCCTGATGCATAGGATTTAAATTTTTTTATCTTGGATGAAATGCACAAGAAACCTTACTTAAGGCATCCAAGTTATTAGAAAATGATTACCGCACTATGAAAATAATACTTTTATCCTGGAATGAAAAAGAAAATTGCTGAATATATTGCAATATGCTTAGAATGTCAACATGTTAAAGAATAACATAAACATTTAGTAGGTTTGTTGCAACCWTTACRCATTCCTAAATGGAAATTGGAAGTATTAAGGATAGAATTTAACACATGTTTTCTGAAGACAGTAAAACAACATGATTCCATCATGGTTGTCGTTGAAAAATTGAGCAAGGCTACTCACTTCATTCCTATAAAGTCCACATTTAAAGTAGTCAGTGTTGCAACCWTTTTTCATGAAGAAATATTTAAATTACATGGAATACCTACCACGATCATATATGTCAGAGAATCAAAATTTGCATCAAGATTTTGGAAAGGATTGTTTGAAGGCTTGGATAAACATTTTAATTTCAACACTRCCTATCATCCATAGTTAGACAGRAAGATGAAAAGGACAAACCAAACAGTGGAATACATGCTTCACATGTACGTCAGAATAAACCAAGTAAATGGGAGGGTTACTTGCATTTGGTCGAGTTTTCCTACAATAATTGTTACCAAGCATATTTAAAAATGAGTCCTTTTGAAGCACTATATGGCAGAAGGTGTAATACACATGTAAGCTAGGATAGCCTAGTAAATAGAATCACACTTGGATCAGAAATGTTGAAATACATGGAGCAAGAGGTTAACAAGATAAAAAAAACTTGAAGACAACCCAAGACAAACATAAGAGTTATGTAGACAGAAATAAGATGCATAACGAATTCAAAATTGATGAGCATGTGTATCTTAAAGTGAAACTCCAAAAGAGTTCACTAAATCTTGGAGCCTATGCCAAACTTGCATCCAGGTATTGTGGACCATTCAAAATTTTGGAAAGGATAAGACCAATAGCTTATAAAATTGCTTTAGTTGCAAATATTAAAGTACACAATGTTTTTCACATATCTTTGCTTAAAAAATATGTACATTATTTTAACCATGTTATTGATTGGAATGTTATCCAGGTGGAACCAGAGGGAGAGTTCTAGCTATATCCCATGTGCATACTAGATGAGAAATTCACAATGCTCTGGAATCGAGCTATCACTCGGGTAAAAGTGAAATGGAAGCACTTTGGGCCAAATGAGTCCACTTGGGAAATGGAGGATGCCATGAGAGAGGCATGCCCATTCATGTTTTGACCATAGACATTGTTATGAAAAAGAACAATGAGGATGGTGTTATTCCAAGGGGAAGGGGATGTAATATCCCAATTTTTAATCTTGGAATTATTTTTAATTAAATACCTATATACTTTGCATGACCACTTTATAAATATGCTACACTAACTCCATGGGACATATATACCATGGTACTATGAATATGTAAGTTTCTATTTTTAAGTTAATAAAAAATAAGATTAAGATAAACTGAGCTTGAGCGCCTATAGGGGATATGATACCACAAGAGTGGAAAGGTGAGGGTGTTTACCGAGGGTTTATTCTTAAAAAAATCTATCCTATGTTACCTTTAACCCTCACCCATTTCAAATTTGAATTTCAAATAAGAAAGTTAAGAATATTGGAGGAAACAAATTCCTCAATCTAAGCCACCACTCCTAAAATCTAGCAAGATGTCTCCCCTACATTCATGGAACTAGGAAGAGAAGTTGAGTTTTAATTCTTTTACCATTATGCATGAAATAAATTCGAATGGGGAGAGGGGAAATGTTAGAAAAAGTAGTGGAAAATAGTTTTTAGACGTTATAAAAAAAAATGAAGAGCCAAGCCCATGATAGACAAAAACCAACCATGAATTGAAGCTTGTAGACCTTGAAGAAAAGCCAAGAAACCATGGAGAATTCTATTGAAACTTGAGATAATAGATTGGACCTTCTATGCACACACTAAATAACATGAGAAAGAGTAATTTTTGAGGTACTGTACAATAGATAAAGAGGTGCTCTTAGTGTTGTGTGGGGTAGGTATGTGGGTGCATTAGTGCTGCTCTGTCGTAAAAAAACCAACAGTAGAAAACATTGGTTTGAATCCGAATTTCAGACTTATTTATTGTTGCTTCGCCCTGGTGGTATCATAACTAGGATAGGGGTGATATCCGTTGTGGATTTCCTATGGTTGGGTGGAAATCACTCGCTCAACTGGTTGTTGGTATGAAATTTTCGAAAGATAAGTTACAAACTCTATTCTGTTTATAAATTTTATTTCTCTTTTGAAATTCCGTCTCTAGATTCTAATAATATTATTGTTTTATTGATGGTTGAATCAAAATAATTAGTAATTGTATTATGGAGTGATAATATATGGACTCTGGTAATAGACAATAATTCGTCTTTGTTTTCAACCCGTATTAAATTATTTCAAAATATGTTTAAAACCACACACATATAAGTAACACTACTCTAATTCTCACACAATATCTCAAGTTCTGTAATAGAGAATTTATTTGTTGTTCTATTCTAATTTACTGTTATCCGCAAACTATGCACATAATACTCTGTTGGTTAATCAGTTTATTTGTTTACTGTACAATATCCTCCTCCTCACAAGGTTGGTATACTTCTTCCACAATTCAAAACCATATCTATTAGCATAATCATCCATGATGTATTGTGTTATACCTTTCTACAATCTCAGTAGGTTGTACTCCT
>JASDQU010241972.1:579-14995 GCA_032191745.1 Picea mariana
CCCAAGGAAACCCATACAGGGTAAAAACCTCTTTTTATTTATATGATAAGTAATAGTTACATTCTTTACATTATCATACATATGAGAACCAACTCATAATGAGGCTACAACCTCATTTTTGCAAGCTGCTACTTGCTGAGAGCACCAACTCTTTGTTTTCTCTAGCACCCACTAGAAGGAAGCACCAACTCCCTGATTTCTCTAGCACCAACTAGAAGGAAGCACCAACTCCCTGTGTTCAAGCACTCACTTGAACCTCTAAGGACACCAGTCCTCCCTAGCACCTCCCAACCACCCTGAATTATAAATTCTTTGTTACTAAAACTTATTACAGTGATATAAAGTTATTCAATGAATTACCATCCTTGTCGCTGTTCTGTTACACTGCTCTGCTCTGTCTGCATCAGTGTCTTCTGCACACACCTTGCACTTCCTGTTCTTTTTCCTTTTATGATCTCTGTGCCATATCCTTTCAATGCAACATTCATTTACTGTGCATTTCTGCTCCTGCGCTCTGCCTTCTTGCACACCCCTTGAATTCTACTCCACAACAACAACCCCTATCTCTTATTTGTTTAGCATTCTTATAGTCTCTTTTGTCTTTGTGCATGCAATATTCGCAATGCCTCTGCATGCTCACTCTGTGCCAAATTCCTCCACATCTCAAGTGCTATGCCTCATCATCATCGTGACTCTTCAACTTCTTCGGTAGTTTTTCCCACACGTTCAACATCACTGGGTGTTTTGTCTAGATTTCTCAGCTTCTCTGGCAGTTGAGGCTCTTCGTATTCTCTGTCTTTGACAATCTTATCCTTTCTATTTTCAGCTATAGACTTCAATCCTCATCCACCTATCAATCCCTCTAAGATTTGTCTTCCTTTACTGGATGAATCTTGGAGACTCTTCAGCTCCTTTGGCGATCACACATAAGTCTCTTTGAATCTTCTGGAAGAAACCATCAATGGTTTCTAGCAGTTACACTGTGAAGTGCAACATTATCCCTTCGATCATACTCAGATTCACCTCCACCACTGGATTGGCTCCACAGGATCTTGCACTCATTTCGGCATTTCAGCATTCGGTAATTTGGCATTCGTGTGACCAAGTTTCTCGACACTCCCATACATGATCTCTGAAGCTCTGATACAGAGATTTTCTGCACTTTCTCCTTCCTCTATATGACCATGGCCATGACCAAGAACTTATGTAGAAAGTGCTTTTCGCGAATTCACATTTTGTGAATCTGGAGATGAGGCATCTCGACTCTCCAAGTTGTGATCTCCGAAACCCCGAAATGGAGCTTATCTGGACTGACTCCTTCCCTTCTCGTGACCACTGGTGGTGACCATAGTCTGTGCCAAAAAAAGGCGCTTCATATTTCGTGAGTTTCCACACCATGCTTCGTTGACCCCAAGTCAGCGAAATTCCAATTGCTTTCCACTTGTCTTATGATTCGACGGTTCAGATCTGAGCTTGATTTGATGGCTACGATTAACTCGCAATTTTGCCTCTCATGAGTTCTTCGATGGAGGTTCTTGTCACTCCGACTTGCGATAGGCGATATTCCAAAATAAAGTTGTATCGAAGGTCCAGATCACACCTTGATCTGACGGATGTGATTAACTCGCAATATCGCATCTCCCGAGTTCTTAGATGGAGATTCTCGTCACTCCAAGTCGTGATACGCGAAACCCCGAAATGGAGTCTTTGACATGCTCTGATCTTCTGCCACGTGTCCCTCTTGGACCAACAGTCAAGATTTTATCATGATCTCACATATCGTGAGTTTGAATCTCTTTCCTTTGACTTTCACGACTTGCGAAACTCCGAAGTGGAGTCTTTGTGGTGCTTTGATCTTTCGCCATGTGTCCTCTTGATCAACGGTCAAGATCTTGTCATGATTTCGCATATCGCGATCTCGACATTCCTGTGGTATTGTTTCTTGAATCTTCAAGGTGCAAGTCGCGAAACCCCGAAGTGATGTAAGCTTGCTAACGTCACACGTGGATTGACACGTGTCGAATAACTACCAGGTGTCACTCTGATTCGTGACTTACATGTGCCTGAAATGTCGAATCAGTTTGACACTTGTCATTGCCTGGTTGTGCCATGTGTTCTTAGCTGACATGGGTCGTATCGACAGTCCAGATGTGATCTTGATTCAATAGCTCAGATCATATCGTGATTTTGGCAGTCCTATGGTATTGTTTCTTGCCTCTCCATGTCGCGATTCGCGAAACTCTTATTCGCGAACTCGCTTCACCTTGCACTTTTAAAGATCATGTAGATTCTCTTGGATCCTACGATGGTTGGTCCTCGTGCTCGGATCTAATGCCCGAGATCTATCCTCCATATCTATGTGCTCTTCTTGTCTAGATTGAGATCTGACAGCCATCGGGAATTCTGAATTGTTGATCCAATGATCAGTGTTGTTGCTCCTCCCCGATTATCACTGCGCTGTTGATCATCATTGTTGTACTTTCCATCAATGACAAGCATATGCTGCCTGTAAAACATGCCAACAACACAAACATATTTTCATGCCCCCTTGGATTTGGCTGAAACATAAACTCAGATAGATGCTCTAGTAACAATAGAAAAAGTTATTTAGACTGAAGGGGTGCTTCATTCCACTGAACATGGTGCCACTATTAGAATACTAGAAGAATAATTGGAACAATCCCAACATACCTTAACCTAATGCCAAAATGAAATGGTGCTAGTAATAGAGCATCAAAAAATTGTCAAACAATTCCGAGCAATGTCAATGAATGAAAATGAAACCTTTGTTGATCTTAGCAGAGAAAGAGAAAAGGTAAAGAAGGTGTAGGTTCAACTTGATGGAGCTTTGGAGAAAATAAAAATTGTTTTCTCTATTTATTCTGATGTATTAGCTTTCACGGCCCCTGCTAATAATTATGCCCGACTTTTATTGGAACTATATTTGTTATTAAAAGTGAAAGCAATTAGGGTGGGAACACCTTCTGAGTTTGTCACTGTCTCTGATTTTGTTTCATGTTTCAAAGAACAAGATGATGAAGTAAAATACTTTTTGTGTGAATTATATCTTCATAATTTCATTTTAGANAGATGAGAACCCCAATCCAATCAGTGGGGATGTCAAGTTTCAGGCCTTTTTATCTTTTGCCAAAAATCAAATTAGATGGTCCAAGGCACATAAGGTCTTTATCAAAATAGAAAATGGGCTAGACCTATGGGTCAGAGGAGAACCTTCTAAACCCTTTGACACCATTATGCAACATAGAGCATTTCTGAAGAGGGAAAAGGTTGTGGAATCCTTAGCTCCCATCCATAGACATGTTATATATTCAGGTCTGCAGTACTTTGGAGAAATTAGAGAAGAATCTATTTTTGTTGCAAAGTTAAGATGGAGCGTCTCTTCAAACAAAATCAAGAACAGGGAACCATTTGGTTTTAGGAATTTTCAAGAAGCTGCTCTCATATTAGAAAGGTATGTCAATATGATCATGGAAGCAGGGACTTCCTGGATTGGATGTAGGTACAATGCCTCCATTATTTGGTATTCTCCAAAGGTTTATTAGTGTGTTTATGAACTCCATAAGAAACAAGAAGAATATTATTTTGAAGAACTTAAAGGTAAGCATGGTTTCCAGTGGTACAGAGAAGAGACCTTTCTAGATTACAGTCTCACTGCCCTGCATATGAACTATCTTGTTGCATGAGGACATGCAAAAAGGTAAGTTGGAGGGTATGTTGGGGTGAGAAAAAGGTATAAATATTCTCCTTGTTACTTTGATTTATGATATATTCTTTGTTGAATTTTCTATTAGTTTGAAGTAATTAGGGAAGAAAATAATTAAAAAGATTTTGAAAATAATATTAAATAATATTAGATATTTTCTAAACTTTGGGTTTGAATTGCTTTGATTTTATGAAAAAATGGGAAATTGTTGTTAATCAAGGATAATCAGAAAGATAATAAAGATGCACAGACTGTTGAAGATTAAAGAAATCAGGCACGAGATGGTTCAAGGAAGATGGTTTTTTATCTTGAAATCTTCATAAAATAGTAAAAGCAATCTTGAGGATCTCTCGATCCTCGGGATAACTTAATTCACTTGTCTTTTATATATATATATATATATATATATAAGAGTGAACGATAGAGAGGGTGTGCCAAAATTTTGATATCCTAATTGTTGATACTCTGTACAACAACCCAGTTGTAAATGACTTATCAATTATGGAATTAATGGAAGTTTCAAGAATTTTGACCATTTCTGTGTAACGAGTTTTTCATAACAGTATATTCTGAAGACCGTGAGCCCAATCAAAAGGAGATACTATCTCATCTGTATTTTTATCGATTATGTGGTAATTTTGTGGGTTGATATTTCATTCAACAGTTAGAATAGATTCATTAATGTGTTGTTTCTATTATGAATTGATTGTGTTATTCCATTCACATAGATTATACGTTCTGTTTGGAAATTATCGATTGTTGTTCCATTACCGATTGCTGTCAATTTATCGCTTGTTGATTCTTTTCATTAATTTTGGATTTGTTGTTCCTTCTTATATCTCAATAGATTACTATTCCTTTCGAATAGGTTGACTAATCAATGTTCTTTGAGAGATTGATTCATTGGTGCTTTTATAGATTAAATTGATGTTTCCTGGATAGATGAATGAGTTCAGTAATAAATTGATGTTTATTTTTAGGGTGTGTTATTGCTCAGAATATATTTCCTTTTGATTGAATCATTAGTTTCGGACTTTGTAGTTAATGTGTGAAGAAATTGCTTGTTACAGTAATTTAGATGAATCCATATTTATTGTAAATGAACTATCTACACAATTTAAACCTGTACAACTTATCCACATAGATTTTGCTTACAATCTTGAGAGAAAAGGATGAATCCTCGGTTAATAAAATTAATGTCAGACTAAGGTTTTTTTTAGGACATCTTTAGAACCCAACACTTGTACAAGTACATAGTTTTAAACTTTATCTTTTGAAAAATGAATTGAATCCAATACCTTCATATATTAACTCTAAATTTCATAGGTATGAGTGGCAACATAGAGGATCAACACATATACATGGGTTCTTATAATTAGAAGGTGCACCAAACATGGAGAAGTTGGAATGGAAAAATGAAGCAAGAGTGAATGCTACAAAATAATACTTCCATAAGTATGTGACAACCTGGAATCCACGTGATATCCACCGTCATAATATATATGTCCATTGACCTCTTAATGAAGACCCTCATTTATTGAACAACTCTGAAATACTCGCTACAAATCCTTTTGATGATTATGAAAAATTAACTAATTGAATTCAGCGACAAACAAGATGTAGTACAAACTCATGCTTGTGTAAAAACAGGTTCTTTTTACATATGTTTCTCCAATGACCCATGGGAACCTCAAGCTGAATCAAAATTATTTATCAATGATAAATGACAAAATAAATATGAAGCTTCACGTAATGATGACAGGCTAAATTTTCATAATATAGGTCTTCTTTCAATGTGGCGTGCTAATGTTGATTGACAGCCAATACTTTCACGTCATGCGGTGTTGAAATACATTGTAAAATATTCTTCTAAAGATGAAATAATATCAAAAAGATATCAATATATGATGACAAGAATTTCAAACATTGTAGACTCTGAAAATCCATCCATATGTGCTTATAAAAAATTCCTTGTTGAAACATTTGTCAATAGAGACATTAGAGCACAAGAGACTTGTCATATGTTACTAAAGATCCTTATTTTTATTTGTATTCATAGATTTTTTTCCCTTAATGTTGGCAGGAAGGTGTTCAAAAAGGTTTCTTCCATTTCCAATCCTGATCAATTTCCAACAAACTCCAATTTTCTTGAAATATATCAAGGTAGACCTACATTTTTTGAACACTTGTCACTTATAGGCATTGAAAGGTTATGGTCCTTGTAACATACAAAATATATAAATATTAAGTGATAATAATCATAAATAATAATAATAATAAATAGTTATTAATTGTATAAGGGATGCATCCTTTCATAGATGGTCATCATATGTGCCTTTAGGTTCTCTATATATTTGGAACTCTCATTGTACATCTATTCATCATATGTTATCTATTTTATCTCATTATATACATTTTTATTTAATATATTTTCTTGTCGAGTATGGATTACAGTCATTTATTCCATTTATAATGGATGTTCATCATAAGAACCAGATTGGTTCTTTACATTGGTATCAGAGCTTTGTTTTTTATCCTGTCCATTGGCCATATAGGCTTGTAGCCTCATACAAAATAAAAATTCATAGTTTCTCTAATTTATCCAGGTCTTTGACCACGTGAGGGAATTTTTCCATTAAAAAACAAAAAACATTATAAAAAATTACCATTGAAGAAATAATCTTTTAGTTGCAAGAAATGATAGAAGGAAAAAAAAATAAAGGAAAAAAAAAGGGAGAAGGAAAAAGAAAGAAAGAAAAAGAAAGAATAAAAAAAGAAAAGAAAAAGTTCCAAAGAAGAAGGAAGAGTAAATTCGGATTTTACTATTGGTGGTTTACAATACCATGGTTTTGGTAAACCATTGGTCCATGGTATTTCCCTACCCTATAAAAAAGAATTTACAGTGGTAACTTTGTACAACTTTCTATATACACGTGATGGGGTTGAAGCCAAAATAAAAATTTAATGACAAAAAGTAAGAAGAGAGGGTATCATATCAAATATATGGAGTTAGAGATATCCACAAAAAGACAAGGAAGAAAGTTAAAGGATTTAAAAAAAGAAAAAAATGAAAAGTTTATTTTTTAAAAAGTGGGTTCTTGAAATTCATATATTTAACATTTATTAAAAAATTAAGAAGTGAACTATGACATCTACAAAGAAAACATTTTTGGCAAAATGTCCCTATTGCTCAAAAGAGGAAGAGTATGAAAGGGGCCTTATGAATGGAACTCGCCCTTGTCCATATTGTAAAAATACTTTTACTTTAGTAGAAAATCAAGGTGACACGCATTGGGAAGTGAAAATAAAATAATTAGAGAACCAACTAATTCATTATCAACAACACAACAAAAATTTAAAATTTAAAATTGGGTTGGAGCAAATGCTTAAAAAACAAGAAGAGAGACAAAAACAAAATCTTGAGGGAAAATTACTAGAAAAAGACAAAGATATTTCTTACTTAAAAAAACATAACCAAAATTTATTGGTACAAATAAATGAGGAAAAAGATAAGAAGAAAATGGATCAGAAGTTAGAACAAGCTAATCACACTCTCATTAATAAATTAATAGAGAAAGATGAAAATGATTGTCATTTAAAGAACCATAATCAAAGCTTGGTTGAACAAATCAAGAAGTTAAAGAATGAGAAGAAATTATATGAAAAAGATGAAGAAACCTCTCACTTAAGAATACTTAATCAACAATTGCTTGCACAAATTAAAAGTTTAAAGAACGAAATAACATAAAATTTGGAATAAAAAATTGAAGACGACAAGTCAGGAAATAAGGAAAAACTCTTACGTTTAAGGATACATAATCAAGACTTACTTACCCAAATTAGAAAGATAAATCATGATAATAAGTCTTTACAAGAAGAGATAGATCACAAGGAAATAATGACTAAATCAATTGAAATAGAGAAGCTTCTAGTGCAAAAAATCCAAACCTTAGAGAAAGAAACAAACATTGATCCAATTGAATTACTAGAAGCATCAAAAGTTGAAGAAAGATATAATAAACAATATTCAAAAGAGATCCAGGTGCCTTATCGCCATCCCAATCACAAGAGTCATTACGACCAACAACAAGGTCAAGAGGAATATAAACAATGTTCTTTTTACCAACAACTTAACTGCAACATTGAAAAATAACGAAGACAAAATTGACAACATCTATGGAAGCCTAAAATAAGAAATCATATCCAAACAATCAATCATCAAACAATTCCAATGAAAGTAGATTTTGGATGGATCACTTCCAAAAAGATGCAACATATTACTTCAGAAATTCGAAAATTATATTGTTTTGTTTCTTCAAGTGTCACAATTACAAAACAAAATATCATGAGAAGTCAGTTTGAGTTAGAACAAGAGTTAGGTCCTTCACTAATCATGCTTTGAGGATAAATCATTTTTAAGGGGAAGGCAATGTAACATACAAAATATATAAATATTAAGTGATAATAATCATAAATAATAATAATAATAAATAGTTATTAATTGTATAAGGGACACATCCTTTCATGGATGTTCACCATGTGTGCCTTTAGGTTCTCTATATATTTGGCACTCTCATTGCACGTCTATTCATCATATATTATCTATTTTATCTCATTATATACATTCTTATTCAATATATTTTCTTGTCCAATATGGATTACAGTTATTTATTCCATTTATGATGGATGCTCATCGTAAGAACTAGATTGGTTCTGTATAGTCCTTCAACCCTCGTCACATGAAAGAGCCTTGGAATCCTAGAGATAACACTGCAATAATTGGAGTATGGTCATGATTTTTATCAATTCCTAATGAGAATTCATATACCTTTGAATCATTTTTTCTGAGTGAGTTACTTCTATATAAACCATTCAGGAACATTCCCATTGAAATAGGTATCAGTAAAGGAATTATTGTGAAAAATTGGAAGAACTATAGATATCATCCTTGGATGTTCATAGAAATCAATCATCATCGGATACTATTCAAGAGCATGACTATACAAATGCAAAAGAAATCGGTCTTGACAATGATATGGATGAATGAAAAGTTCTATCTCTCCTTGTTACTCCTAACTCTATTCAAGTGTCTGACATTGATACTCTTGCTTGAAGAGACTTTCACTTGAATAATGTGTGGGATGATACTACAGGTTTAGATGCAACAATAGAAGAACTAACTAATTTCATTCAAAATGCATGGTCACTTGGACCCATACAATCTAATTCTCATTCTACATTTGCTTCTCCATCTTCATTTTCTGGAAAGCAACAAATTTCTTTTGAAATTATTATCCAACATTTCAATGCAACAAATAATGAAGAACCACTAAAAATTATTGTTCAAGGAACTGCAGGCATTGTAAAGTCATACCTTCTAAATTGTCTTTCAAGAGAATTTAGTTCACACTCAATTGATGGAAAGAGCCCTTTGTTATTACTATCACCTACTGGAATAGATGCTTTCAAGATATGAGCTAGAACAATTCACTCAGCTTTGAGAATCCCTATTAAATATTTTAAACCCTTATAAGGAAAAGCACTTGTGGTGTTTCAAGAGGAAATGAAACATGTTAAATAGATCCTCATCAATGAAATAAGTTTCATTTTACCAAAGTTATTCATACAGATCGATTCATTGCGTGAGTCATTTCTAGAAAATAAAGTTGTTCCATTCAGTGGAAGATCATTAAATCTTATTGGAGACCTTGGTCAGTTGCCTCATGTTAAATATAAACCATTGTATGTAGGTAACAAAATTGCTAAATTATTATGGAAGGAATTTAGAAAATTTGTTACTTTAGACACAATTTTTCGTTAGCAAGGGACAGATCCAAAACAATGTGACTTCCAAAAACTATTGACAAACATTAGAAATGTTGATGAAAATATAGATGATTGGAATCTTATAAAGTCCAGAACATTTGAAGCTATGGATTCTGTTGAAATTAGTACATTCAAATCAAAGATCCATTTATTTCCAACAAATGCACTTATAAATATACATAACAGGTGCATGCTTAAATCACTTAATATTCCAATTGCATAATGTCTTGCTAAAAATACAAGAAATAAAGAATCCAGTGATGCAGATGATGAACAAATTGAACATGAAGTTATTCTATGTTCTAGTCAGCATATCATGTTGACATCTAACTTGTGGGTGGAAACAGGGCTAGTAAATGGAGCACTTGGAACAGTTGCAAATATTTTCTACTCTCTTGGATAAAGACCACCCCAGATGCCGATGTACACAACTATTTCTTTTGATAATTACATTGGTCCACCATTGGACATCAGAAATGAAAGAACGATACCAATAACACTTGTTTTCAAAGGAAATCATAAAAAACTCCCATTGTGAATGGTGTGGGCTCTCATAATACACAAATCAAAAGGTTTGACCATAGATAAAGAAACAATTGATATTGGTAATGTTGAGTGACAAGGATTAACATTCACAACAATTTGAAGGGTTAAATCAATAGATGGTTTAATAATATCACCATCATTCACATTTGAAATATATGCGATGATGATTCAAAGTTCATATGCTACAAATGGAAATAAAGAGGAGAAACGATTACAATCTATATCTTTATAACCATTGCACTTAGTATGCAATGTGGTTAGTTAAATTTTCTTTCCTATTAGTATCATTGTTTTCTATACTTCATTCATCAAGTTTATTGTTATTTTTCTTTACATTTTACCCTATCATGAGATATTATGATTCATTTCCTATTCATTTCGAAATTAACAATTTATAGTCATCCCTTAACAAATTATCATGTTTGAATTGGAAGATATTCAATTATGCATCAATGTTGCAAGAAAAGGGAATGTCAACATAGGAAACTATGCCACCAAGAAGGAACTATCTACAACAAATGGAATGAAACCTCGTAATATGGATATCAAGCATACCCTGAACATATATAATCATATATATGCAATCTATGTTACGAAAATATATGTTATAAGTGCTTCATATCTAAGGTTCATAGTTTTATTTTATATTATAGTTCATTTTTTATAGATGTTAAATATTTTTTAATGTTTTTATTAATTTATAAATAAATAAAAGGCCATAAATTTTTTTATTGAATGTTACAATTAGACATAACCATTGAAGAATGTGACAACCCAACAAAACCCTTGATAAATGTTGAAATGCAAAAAAATCCTTAATAAATGTCACAAGGTGACATCACATTCAATGAATGTCAGAATGTGACAAAACTATTAATGAACATCACAATGTCACAAGAAACTTGATGAAGGAGACAATGTGACATATGAATTCATGTGAGAAGATGAATGCTAAAATATGAAATAACCACTAAGGATTGTAACCATTTCACATAAACAACCATGCTTAACCAAACTAAACCACAATAAACCATGTTTAACCAAGGTGAACCAAAGTGAATGTTATGAAAAAATTAATATGGCATCATCTTTCATACACTTTGCAACATCACATAAATATTAGTACTATTACTATATTATTAACCCTGCCCAACCAAAATGAAACATAACCATTGATGAACATTACAATGCAACACAAATATTAAGAAAAGTAGCTATTTAACATAAAGTGAGAGAAAATGGCTGTCACAATCTCATATAAGGATTGATTATTGTCAAAACGCAACATAACCCTTCATGAATGTTGCAATGCAACAAAACCCTTAATGAATGTCACAATGTGACATCAAATTTGATGAAAATGACAATGAAAGAAAACCCCTAATGAACATCACGATGTGACATGGCATTTGATGAATGTCGCAGTATGACATACCCATTTACATGTAAATATGAACATATGTCATAATATGTAATTACCATTTACCAATGTAATAATCCAACATAATCATTGATGAATGTCACAATCTAACACAATTATTTATTAATGTCACAATTTGACATCACAATGCAACAAAACCCTTAATGAACATTGTAATGTGACATAACATTTGATGGATGTCACAATCTAACATAGCCAATAATGTGACAAGATAAATGGTACAATATGAAATAACTATAAAGGAAAGTCACAACACAACACACACCTTCAAGAACTTACAATGCGACATAAATATGGAGTGATGCATCAATTTAGCATAAAGTAAGACAAAATGAATGTCACAATCAGTCATCACCATTGAAGAATGTCACAAGCCAACATAACCCTTCATGAATGTTGCAATGCAACAAAACAATTAATGAATGTCACAATGTGACATCAAATTTGATGAATGAGACAATCCAAAAAAACCCTTTATGAACATCGCAATGTTACATGACATTTGATTAACACTACAATATGACATAGCAGCATAAATATTAAGGAATGTAGCAATTTAACATACAACAAGACAAAATGAATGTCCAAATATCATATAAGGGTTGAATAATGTCACAACCCAACATAATCCTTCATGAATGTTGCAATACAACAAAACCGTTAATGGATGTCATGATCTGACATCAAATTTCATTAACGTCGCAATGCGACAAAACCCTTATAGGACATTGTAAAATGATAGGACATTTGATGAATGTCGCAATATGACATTGTCATTAACGTGTCAAGATGAATGTTACAATGCAACATAAATATTAAGAAATGTAGAAATTGAACATAAAGCAAGCCAAAACGAATGTCAGAATCCAACATAATCGTTCCTGAATGTCACAATCTAACATAATTATTTATGAATGTCAAGATGTGACATGGAATTTCATTAACATCAAAATGAATCAAAACCCTTAATGAAGTTTGTAATGTCATAGTACATTTGATGAATGTTGTAATTTGACACAGTCATTAATGTGGCAAGTTAAATCCTACAATCTAAAATTACCATAAAGGAAAGTCACAATGCAACATAAACCTTCAACAAGTTTAGAATGCAACTTAAATATCAAGCAATGAAACAATTTAATGTAAAGTAAGCCAAAATGAATGTCACACTCCATCATAACCATTCAAGAATGTCACAACCTAACATAACCCTTCATGAATGTTGGAATGTGACAAAACACTTAATCAATGTCGCAATGTGACATCGCATTGGATGAATGTGACAATGCAACAAAACCCTTAATGGACATCGCAATGTGACATGACATTTGATGAACACTGCAATATGACATAGCCATTTACGTGGTAGTATGAATGTCATAATATGAAATACGCATATACGAATTTCACATTTCAACATAATCGTTGATGAATGTCGCAATGTAACAATTTTTTTTATGAATGTCACAATGTGACATCACATGTTATTAACATCCCAATGTGACAAAACCCTTCATTAATATTGTAAAATGGTAGGAAATTTGATGAATGTCGCAATCTAACATTGTCATTAACGTGGCAAGATGAACGTTATTAATAATAAAGTAAGACAAAACAAATGTCACAACATGACATTACCAGTGAAGAATGCCACAACGTAACATAACCCTTCATGAATGTTGCAATGTGAAAAAACACATAATGGATGTCACAATATCACATCACATTTAATGAACATTAATCATTATCATTAATCTTAATAATATATCTATTCATTAATTATAATGTTCTTTATAAACTTTGTTAATAATAATAATAATAATAATAATAATAATAATAATAATAATCTATTTTTAAGGTCATGACCAAACGAGACACTTCCCAACGATTTGACTCGTAAAGTCTACGGAGATATACATACCCTACCCCCTTTATATTTGAACTTGTGACCTCTTAGGAAGAAACACATGTTTTTAACCATTAGACCCACTCAGATTGTACATATATTATATAACTTAATACATATATTATATTGATATAAATTAATACAAACATTAATATAAATTAATACAAACATTAATATAAATTAATATAATTTATTAATATCAATTAATTAATATAAAATAACATAAACATTAATCTAAGTTTGTATAATATAACTTTAATTTAAAAAATTAATATTAATTATAAAAAAAAACTTAATATAAATTAACTTTTTTAAATAAATACAAAAATTTATAATTAGATTAAAAAATTTAATATTTATACAATTATTTATTATTTAATATAATAACTATATAAATATTGTAACATGATAGTACACTATTATTATTAATATTAATATATGTTTAGTGATTATTAATAATTTTTTCTATATAAATTAATGCATATATTATATTAATATAAATTAATACAAACATTAGTTTAAGTTAATATTATATTATAATATTTATTATGTTAATATTTTATGCAGTCATTCATAAATTATTAGCAACAACAATATTAATATAGGTCTATATTTAGCATATACTATAAGGAAAAACATTATTAATATGCTAAATATACATACACATTAGTAATATTAATCTAGTTGTTGTTAGTACATTATATATAATAATAATAATAATACATTAGTAATATTAATCTAGTTGTTGCTAGTACATGATATATAATAATAATAATAATCTATTTTTAAGGTCACGATCAAGCCAGCACATCAAATTGATGTATAAGACCCCTTATTTGTGTGACAAGGGACCCCCTCATATACACATATATACTTTCAAAAATTATTAAACAATAACAAATACAAATTCTTCTAACCAAATAATTTTTTTATTTTAATAAATAATAATTATATATATAAATTCGATTATATA